>JAHWFP010111711.1:32301-46226 GCA_023313725.1 Lithobius niger
TGCCTATTCGGCCGTTATTCTGCACAGAACCTAATAATTCGGTATTCGGCCGAATATGTAAATTGTTTGAATCGTGCAAATAGCGAAGCAAGAACTGCAGTCACTGTTTACATCACTGATTCTACAGTACGGAATAAGAAGTGATTAATTAGTCTTGTCCTAGTACCCTAGGACCTAGTGTTCTAGAGTTTGTAGGCTTTGGGTCGAGGCTCCTGATAATAAAACTCAATTCAATTCACTCTTTGCTAGCTTAACCATGGCTGCTAACGTAGCATTTTAACTTTAGATGGATGCAATGGTAGAAAAGGCTGCAAATAATGAAACAGAAACTAAATGTGGGAGCAAACGAAAGCGTTTTAAAATTAATATGAAACGTAGTTTAGGCCTACCTAAAAAAAATACTAATATTTGAAAGAGACCAGCAAAGAGCTTCACATCAAACAACAAAAAGCTCAAACGTTGCCGACCGAATACAGCACCCAAATTTTTAAGGACCCTTAGTAAGCATCAAAGTTATTAGAATGAGGGTAAGTATAAATTAAAAATAAATTTTTATCCGCTTCACCTACAATAGGCCCAAAGCCTATTTCTTAGTTAACCCAACGTGCCTTTTCGTTAAAGCGAGATACGTTTTCCTTAGAACTAGTGGTAACTTGTCGGGCGGATAGCCCTTTATTTGGCTACAGGAAATTATCTGCAGACAGTCTCTATAGGTAAAAGAAAATCTCACTTTTATGTGGGGAGGGGGGGGGGGGAATGTCACAATATTTTTGGTTCTTGAGTAAGAGGGGATCAAGATTTTTTCAGGCTCTCGAAGGGGGGGAGGTCATCGAATATTTCGCGGTCACATTGTTTTTTTTTTCTCCATCCCCCTCCACCCACTCCGGTACCAAACGGAGGGTCAAGAGCATTAGATATATTCCAAATACACTTAGCTGCCACCCGCCACTTCGTCACCCGCGAATCGAACACGCTTGCAAGATGGTGGCTGTTATCAAAATCGCTGATGTAGCTGTAAAAAAGGTTACACTTTAGCTTTCTAAAACGTCTTGCAAATCTCCGTGCGTTCCGTTCCATAAAGCGCTGAAGCTAGTTGCTTTCTTTAGCTGAACCATGACGTCACCTTGGCTGTAATGCGCTTTACGTGCAATTTGGGACGACCAAGACGTAGCAAAATGGGGGACTGTCTTGGCACAATCACCACTTTCTTGCACGTTTTATCAAATTGCAAGAATTGTAATCGTAATATTGTTGCTTTAAACGGGAATATGACTCAGATTAATAGCTCCGTGTTCACTTAATAGGTTTGGCCAACGTACACGCCCGTCTAAAACTAAAATTACGAATGGCTGACCGATATTATCGTAAATTACTCCCTAAGACGACTTTCAAACACACTCGTTTACAGAGTACAGTATGGAGGCATGGCCAGTAAATTAAATACTTGTTATAATTTATTTATTTTTACTTTTACTTTGGTTCGGCTAATTGGTCACGAAAATTCATCTCTTCAGGATCCACTGTTACTCCCTAAATACGGCAGTCGGAGCAGGAAAGTGTAAGCTCTTCCACTGCAGTGGGGGCCGCCATGTTGAACTAAGCAGAGAAAGCAAAGAGAAAGCGACGATATTTTTAGCTGCACAAAGCTAGATGGCGACAAAAGTGCGCGTTACGCGTCCTCCTTATATAAAGCGCTTCAGCTAAGCTGTATAACGGGACAACCGTTTGGCTAGTTGCTGCATCCTGGCTGAAGCGCTTTGTAAAACGGAACGCACGGACTTACTAAAGTTGTATTTATGCTTGACGTAATGTGATGGTCAGTGTGTTCAGGTGCTCTCACGGTAAATTTTTCTCACAGTTCGTTTTGTTTCTTAATTAAAATCGAAACTGAAATCTAAACAAATCCATTGGCCTTTCCCGTTAGTGGCGCTGGCAGCGAATTCGCATTGTTATGTATTACGAATTGAGAAACGACTGAAAACTTGCACAGCACTTTGCAGTTTACCTCAATTTACCATATGATTTACCGTACCAAGTTCGATCCTGTTATTATAAGTTAGTCTTTTGAAAGAAACAGACAGAGAATTTGAGAGTGTGTGAAACCTGCGGATACAATGTAAATTAGTGTTGGTTTAGTCGCTCCTCTGCTTCTGAGGGTAGCAACTGCAAATGAAAAACATAAACACAGACGACAACCTCTTTTCGTTGCCGTTTGCACTACGTTTACATTTATTTTTTGTTATTATTCGTCGCAAAGAAAGATCTGGGAAAAAAATTAGTTGTATGTCCTCAAGGTGGTACTATTGAATACCCATCACTGCTCTTCGACATCATTCATTTTTTCTTGTTATATTTACGGTTCAGTTAAAACGTAACATACTTTTTTTTAGTAATATTCAACGTAATTGGCGACGCTGTGCTGGTGATGCTTGGTTTCTGTTGCGGTCTTTCTCTACTATTCGTTACGAGCTCGATTCCTTTGGTTAAGAAAAAAGGGATAAGATGCCTTAAAGGTAATTTTGGCGTCTTCATTTGTCTGTCTCAGTAGGCCTTATGTTACATTCCTAAACGAGGAACAATTGGATACCATAATGGATAAGTGAACTAAGTGCCAACAACCTTGTTTTCAGGACGACTAAGTTCAAAGTTCAACTAAAAAAATCTCTCTAATAAATATACTCGACAATTATTTTATTCCTTAGGATAATATAGCAGTGACACGACGTAGTATTATTGTATATAACTCTATGCTGGAGCCTTAATGGGTTATCTGCAAGGGGCACTGCAGAGAGAAACATAAGGGCGTCACACTGAAGCTGATGCTGTGGAGAGTGATTTCTTAGGCCTAAAACGCGCGATTTTTGTTGTTGGAGAAAACAACGTTATTTTAAGCCTAAAATATCCGCTCTTCCGTTGTTTTTCCCTCCTTTTTTATGTAGTGCACCTTGTAGTTATGCCCTCCAAAACCCATACTGGTTCCAATCTGATGCCAATATGGCGGCAAATGTCACTGCTCTATAGAGAACATATCAAAGTATATCGTGCAACTCGTCCTACCTTCGCCTAAAATAGGGGGGTGTGGTACAAATATTGATAGTTGAACCTCTGGCACGCC
The DNA here is from genome assembly GCA_023313725.1 of Lithobius niger. Classification (NCBI taxonomy): domain Eukaryota; kingdom Metazoa; phylum Arthropoda; class Chilopoda; order Lithobiomorpha; family Lithobiidae; genus Lithobius; species Lithobius niger. Next base: position 35,417 of record JAHWFP010111711.1, read on the forward strand.
TATTATGTTCAGAATGGAGTTTAGTTCAAGCTAGAAGCTCAGTCTGGCTCTTAGGGCAAAACACGAAAATCGAAATTATTTGTATTGCATTTCTGGACTCTACAAGTAATTCTGATCATCTTTCCGTTTGACATCACATGTCTAACTCTGTTTGTTAGTTTAGATGTTAGCACAGGCGTATTGGACAAAAAAATAATGTACTATAGTGTACGATAGTTCGCTATGGTTTGCGATATGAAAACGAGGCGGCAATGCTGTGGTGCTTGGTTCGGTCCAGCACATGGCGCCATCTAGCGATAAAATCACTTAGTTCTCTGTGGCGTATCACAGAAAAGCATTCATTTGATTTCCCCAAACAGCTGATTCAAATTTTACAAAACTGGTGCTTTATTCACTTTTACACGATAGTATCCAATTAATATCTATTCCTCAATTTTTCGCCGTATTTTCCACTTTAAGAACTAAAGGAATGATTGATAGCAAACGGTTTCAAGATTGCCCACTAACTGACACATATCTCACAACAACTTACAAAAGCTGGCAATTTAAATTTTCAGTCCTTATTTACGGACCTTGTTCACCACAGAATTTAATTTATCTATTTGACGAATCCATTTACTTATGAAATGAGGGTAAACTGCATCAAAAAATTTGAAGTGACGATGAGGATTCATGATGCACAAAGAGCTAAAAATACGGACAAACGAGCGTGGAAATTTTTCGAATTACTTACTATGTGAGAGCAGAGAAGAAACTGTTCCAAGATGCCCACTGACAGCCACAAATCTCATGACAACATTACAGGGTGGTCCACAAAAATTTTTCTAAGTCCAACTTTTCTAGCTTGCACCCCTCGTAACCAGGAGAGAACAGAAATCAAATCTATTGAAACGTAAGATTTCTGTCTTCTCCTGGTTCTGGGGGGTGCTAACTAGAAAAGTTGAACTTAACGTAAGTAATTTGAGGGTATGAAGTTTGCCCTCACTTCGTAAGTAAATGGATTCGCCAAGCACGTAAATTAAATTCTTAGGGTGATCTAGATCTTCAAATCTTGTTGTGAGGTTTGTGCCAGTCAGCGGGAATCTTGAACCCGCTCTTCTCTGCTCTGACAAGTAGTTCAAAAGAGTGATAGCAGTTAAACGATTTCATGCAATTAAAATATGTTTTTTTTTTTTTTCATTTAGTAAATCTTGTTTGCATTTCTTGCCAATCATGCACGTCTGAGTCGGAAAATGGGGCCCAAGTCGGAAGTAACAGGAGGTAGAACAAAATTATCAAAAACGAGTGAAAAAAGATAGGAATATGCAAAATGAAAAGACCTCGAAATTTAGGACAAAATCGTGATCCAATACGAAATGTTTGTTTTCACACACACACTACCCTCGTCCTTCCCCACGCCTAATATTTCGTCTCTGATACACTCCTGTTCTGCCGAGCTACTCATCGAAAAGATTTCTATGTCTCAAGACGACTAAATAAATTATTTTTATTTCTTTGTGTTTCAAAAGCTTGTTTTTTTTTTGGAAAGATAGGTGCGAAACGAACACTAGGCATCATTGTGCTAAACTATCTGCCAGATCTTGTTTGTAAGCAAAATAGCACAAAATAGCAAAAGATTGTGCAATACGGCTGATAAAAGCGTTCATTCGCGATTGAGTCAGCTGTTGCCATTGGCTGTCCTTCAAGGGAGTTATATGTACGAGAAAAGAACAAAGGAAAATTATTATGCACTTGAGTTTAAGCTTCGTGCGAGACTGCGTGATAATTAAAAAAAAAACAATTTAAATTATTTTTTAAAGGCAATAAAAAATTGTCACGTAAAGCTAGGTAAATATATATTTTTGCTTTTGAAAGTTGCCACTAGTTGTCAATAGCTGTCGTTGAAAGAATAAAAGCACTAAAAGTAGTTAACGTTTTAAAAGGCCATCAAGTACACATTTCTACAGTAAAAATGCGACGTTTCGGGATTTATCATCCCGTTGTCAAGCAAAAAAATATTTTATAGCATAAGCCACAAGTCACAAGATACACTTAAATGGTTTCCCATTTTAAAGAAAAGCAAGCCAGATCAGTAAAAGGTAAAAAGATAAAAAGTAAGGCTCAGTCGGCGCAAAAGCTGAAGTTGGGGCCACCGCTCCCTAATGAAGAAGGGAAGAAGTGATTCGTAGAGCGGAGGGGGTGGCTATTTATGTGGGATGGCCTTGGTGGGCAAAATTTGCGATTCCATATTTGTGAAGGGTTGGAATCGCAAATTTTTCTCACCTGGGCCATCCCACATAAATAGCCACCCCCTCCGCTCTACGAATCAATTCTTCCCTGCTTCGTTAGGGAGAGGTCGTCCCAGCTTCAGCATTTGCTTACTGGGCTTCACTTTTTATCTTTTTTAACTTCTTACCTTTTACTACTTTGGCTTGCTTTTCTTTAAAATGGGAAACCATTTAAGTGTATCTTGTGACTTGCAGCTTATGCTATAAAATATTTTTTGCTTGACAACGGGATGATAAATCCCGAAACGTCGCATTTTACTGTGCACTTGCACTGTGCACTTGCAGGCTTTTTAAAACGTTAAAGGGACACCCGGCCTGCCTTATATCATTCCGCGTGCCAAATTACAGCTACGTGCAGATCGTGATCCGAGCAATTACAGCGCAAAAGTCGGCTGGGGTGGTAGCTGCGTTCCCCGCATAGCTGCTGTCTCGGTTGGCTTTGAGAATAGTACAAGAGACAGAATCAAGTCAACGATTGTGGCGTCACGAACCGGAATGATTCTCGTATTTTAAAATCCCAATTTATAATTATCTATGCTAATGTCTTATAATTTTGCTTCGGCGATCTATTGGAATAATTAATTTTAATTTTTACTGCATTACTCTATTCGATTTTAGATCTCATGGTAATTATTAGAAAATTAGTAGATGTACACACAGAAATGAAACGAAGCAAGCAGTCTGCCTTAAGGACCATCCTTGTGAGAATACACAATATATTAGTCTGAGAAAGAGAGAAAAGACAACTGCCCCGACTGGGACTCGAGCCCAGGACTTCCCGTTACTAGCCGGGCGCTCTAACCACTGCGCTACCGGGGCGGGTACTGGCTACAGGCTCCAGCCGAGCTAAGTAGCTGTTCAATCTTTCTCAGTGGTGACCTAGAGATCACAAACATACACAGCTACTTAGCTCGGCTGGAGCCTGTAGCCAGTACTCGCCCCGGTAGCGCAGTGGTTAGAGTGCCCGGCTAGTAAACGGGGAATCCTGGGTTCGAGTCCCAGTCGGGGCAGTTGTCTTTTCTTTCTTTCTCAGACTAATATATTGTGTATCCTCATAAGGATGGTCTTTAATGCAGACTGCTTGCTTCGTTTACCCTTTACCTTGTGATTTCTTTATTTATTTAGAAATGAAACGTCATGATTATTGTACGCGCGCAATGCATCATATAGTTACGGGTCGTTCTTAAATATAGTTAACAATATTCAACAGAAAATCTCCTAGACGCCACATTTTAAAACGGTTTTTTGGCAAGGGAAAGACTAACGGTAAGTAAATAGACCTTTGGGGCCGTACTTGATGTGGTGGATCGAGGAAAATGGCGCTGGGAGGTACGTCCCTTTAAATAGATGTCATGACCTATCGCCAAAAACCATGCTCAGTCGTCACGCCGAACATTCATCCATTGCTACGTTGTTGTGAGGCAGTCAAGATGAACCTTTTATTATATACGTAAAATCGTTTTAAATAAACAAATAACGTGTAGTACTTGTTTAGTTAGCTTCTTACTGCAATTTCATTTCTCTCATAAAATCGTCTGCTCAATGGGTATCATATTCATTATTTTCCCTTTCAAGACGGTAAAACAAAGCTATGAGTTAGACTACAAAATCCTAAAATTGTTGACTTTGCCAATTAATACTGTGAACATTTTAAGCCAAACATGTATTCAATTAACAAAATTGTTAATTCTGCTCCAAATTTAGTAACAATTGTACGTCCACGAATTGTAATCAGGCTACAGTGAGTATTTGTCAGCGCATTTTTCTGTGTTTTCTTTACTGTTTTTGAGAAAGAATTTATCAAGCAATCTGGGGAAGAGTTCATCCATTCTAGAATTATATTGACCCCTTGCTTAGCATTATAGTGTCCGCGGCCTATCTTGAGTTCGCCCCAGAACGAATACAGATAATCGATTGTATGTCTTCGATAGAAGAGCACCTTGTTGATATCCTAGATGGTTACAAAAACAATGGCGGCCGTCGATGAAAGCCGCTCCCTCCAGGAAGATGTAGCCGCTCAGTTACGCTGCGCGCACAATACACAGTTGTTTTAGAGTTCTTCTTGACATGCTTTAAATTTAATTTCTATTTTTTTTATTCTGTATGAAACCTTTCCTGTTCAGGAGAGAGCTTAGCACGAATGGAAATGTTTACTTTTTTTGTTTCCGTTACTCAAAATTTCACTCTTAGTTTCCCACCAGAACGAGAATTCAATTTCGATTGCACTCCGGGAATTCAAAGAAGGCTTTTCACGTGTGTCATGTGTGCAGAACCCCGTTGAAATATTTTGGGATGATGAAATGTTATAACGATCAAATGTGTACTCTTATCAACAACATAAGGGCCTAGCATCATGCAATTTGTATATTGAGTCTGCTTGATTAACTTCACTACCCTGATGATAAGAGACTCACCGTCACCTAATTTGTTTCTTCAGTTTCCTTATGACCTGTAATACTGTGAGGGTGAAATACTATGTTAAAAAACGGTAAACTTGACGCAATTTTAATGCTTGCCCAATCTAATCCTTGAAGATTCACAAAATTTATGATGCCCCTTTATATAAAACAAGTTTTTTTGAGGGTGAATTTAGAAATTCTCCACACCACACTTTACAGGCTTAGTTAACAAAAACCAGACTGCAACCAAACAATTTCTATCAACAGGCTTGGTTACAAATTTTATCTGTTCAATCCATTAATTAATTTATTATTATTATTCATTTAAAATAATTCCAAGGCAGCTATGAAGCACAGAAGGTACTTGTATGTATAGTTGGCGTATTTTAACATGAAGTATGCTTACGTAAACAGCAACAGCGATGCGGAAACATATTGAATAGAAACAAAGGTTTCCCTTGATAGAAGATTCTTGAAATTCTAGAGTTACTTTTGATTGAAAAATATCACTGGTACAAAAATAAAACAGTTGATTTAAACACAGTTGCTTTAAAAAAACCACTGCTTTGTCATTTTTTGTTTGTCCGATTTTGTTAAGTTCCCAACATTCTTGTGGCATTTTGTTTGTCACAAATAAAATATCTTGTGGTACGTAAACGTATTTGTTTCTTGTGGGCTCTGGAACAAGACTAAGAAAATAAACATTGTTCCAGACCTCACAAGAAACAAACACGGGAAGCAGTTGGAAAATTTTGTGTATCAATCTAAAAAAATAACATAATGGAAACAGGTTCCTCTGAGTGAGAAACTACACGGAGTAGCCTGTTTCCATTGCATTTTTTTTAATCTAATGGGAAATAAATAGTGACTCAGCCAATCACAGTTTGCTTATTTCGATGAGCACTCCGATGGTATTCCAAGTGGTATATTAATAAGCGATAATCGTCTGTGTGCAAGTGTTAATAATCGAGGATCAAACCTAGTTAGAGCCACGCAAAATAAGAATGGCTTACTTAAACGATCTTGAAAGGCTTCAATAATCGCTTATTAAAGAATGAGAGGAACTGTAAACCACCAGTTTGACAAGATGGTGACAGAAGTATGTACATCAGGCCCGATTGGTTTATTATTGTTACGTAGCGCATTACACCGTAAGAAATATGTTTCACGGCAGCTGTGTAGTTTACTTACAAGTCTGCAGTGCATGTCCGTTTTACACACGCCATTGGCTCTGACTTATATCTACGCCACAGCATAAGTGTCTAATATCCTGAAGCATTGTTTGACACATTTCAGGTACTTGGGAAGTTCAATGGCTCACAAGTGTCTAGATGTTAGGTATAAGTTCGGTTAGATCCATTAGATTTGAGCGAATGGATGTAATGACCTATAGGTTTAATAAACTAAAGTCAAGTAAAGGTACTTGGGGAAAAAATAATAATGCGGTAGAAAAGCTTAAATTGTGATAAAATGGGAAAGCAACGACTCCCTGACGAAAATTAACTCGTGTAGGAATATCACCTAAGACGCTTTCAATACAAAATCGACCGGCAACAACGTTGCAAATGTGTTACTAATTTCTAGTTTCTTCTAATCCGCTCATCCCATGTTAATTCCCATAGAATGATTATTCATCTATACCGAGTTATCGGGAAGGCTTCCAGCTATAAAATTGAACGAATGGCTGCAGTAAGATGCGAACTGCATACTTTTTGAAAATGAAAAAATGAACTGCAGACGACTACCATGCAGCCCCGATTACAAGCTCTGTCTGATGACAATTGAGAGTGACCTGGTTCGGGAAAAAAAATTGCTGACGAAGTTACTCGTAAATTTTCAAGACTGAAGTGCAGAAAATCTGAAATGTAACAGCAGAAGGAAATTATGAAAGTGAATGATGTGATTGACTGATTGTGACGCCGGCGAGGTTGATGGTAAAGACCTAGCCTAGTGTGAGTGTGACACCATTTTCTGTAAGTAAAATTAATACCGTACCTGTTTCTGTTTCTAATTCTTAGAATTAAACATAAGCTTCGAGAAAAGAAAGTTGGAGGGGGAGGGGACATAATGAAATTGCGGTGCCCAGGGCATCAAATAGGTAAATCCGGCCCTGGTTTTAGAGGCATTATGCTTCAAGATGTAATTGATAGCCCTATGGGAAAGCGTAAACGTCCAAAATAATGTATACCAGGAGTTGCATAAAATAGACCCGTAGTGGTCGACGGAGTGTCCATGGCAATATTACCAAATAAGATGTCCACAAACACAGCAACTCTTGTGCAATAGCGTTGGTAGGACCTAGTAACCAAGAAGATTTGTCGTCAGCTTTGGTCAAGCCAAGGCCTTGGTCATATGTTCCATTCAGTATTAGCACGGTCGGCAGGCAGTGCTCATTAAAGTTCGTTTGCGCGGGAGCGGTGATCAGAGACGCCAAAATTGTTAAAGATTATTTAACTAACAAGGAAATTATAACAGGATAATAATAATAATCTTTATTCAAAGAGTGTTGCCGAAGGTCTATAAAAGTCCTTGTTTGGCTACACATTTAGACCATTTCGCAATCAAGATAAAGAAAAATCTATACAACAAAATTAAATCACACAGTATGGTAAAAAATATAAAAATAATAATAATCACAGACACAGAAAAAAAAAAAACACAATAATTAAAAAATAAAACTATACCTTAGTTGTTAATTAGCCATTCTTTTATTTTGTGTTTGATTGAAGTGTACTGAGTTAAATTTAGTAATTTTGATGGAATTAAATTGAAAATTGTTGGAATATAATGATCTTTAGTTTTTGAGCCATAATTATTTTTAATTAGTGGAATATGGAACCTTAATGTTTTATCGCGAAGGAAACCCATTTTAAATTCATCTTTAATTTTTAAATCGTTGCAAAAGTAATTTTTATGTATAATAATATAGTTCCTCAATTTAGTTACATTTAAAATTCTGTGTTCCTTGTATAATTCTTTAGTAGATTTGTAGTGGTTATGTTTTCTGAAAAGAACCTTTAAAATTTTATTTTGTACCTTTTGTAGCCGATCAATAAGGGTTGAAGAAGCAAAACCATACACTTCAATACCATATCTAAGATGACTGGTAACCAATGCATCAAAGACGATTCGTTTGTTCTTATTATTCAATAGCGATTTAATTTTATAGAAGAAAGGAATCATTTTTCTAAGTTTAGTGATCAGAAGATTAATGTGATGAACATGTTTCCAAAAATTGTCGACCCCAAGTCCAAGATACTTACTTTCAGTAACTTGCTTCACCTTGGTACAGGTTAAAGTACAGTTTGAATAATTTAGACAGTTTTCTGTATGAATATATAAATCGGTACTTGAATATTTTCGGTGTGTAGAACTTATATCAATTGAACAGGTTTTGTCTTCATTTATGAATAAATCGTTAGTCAAAAACCAATAGTTTAAATTATCAAAATCTTCTTTTAGGTTAGATTCCATAATTAGTTTATCGGACTGGATGGACAGCAAAACAATATCATCAGCAAAAAGTATTATTTCGCATGTTTTTATGCAGTTCGTGATATCGTTTATGTAAATGCTGAATAAAAGAGGTCCTAGGACAGAGCCTTGAGGTACTCCGAAGCAAATATCACTTGGATCACTGGTATTGTTACAAATTTTGGTACATGCCTTTCTGTTATTCAGGTAACTCTTGAGGATGTTAAAACATTTACCCCTAAGCCCATAATTTTGACATTTATTTAAAAGTTTTTGATGATCAATGGTATCAAAAGCCTTCTGTAAGTCAATCAGCACTGCTTTAATGTACTTGCCGTTGTTAAGGGAAGAAGAAATTAATTCGTTAATGTGTTTTAATGCATCTTCAGTGCTTCGCTTTTGTTTAAAACCATATTGCTTACTTGTAATAATATTGTGTTTGTTCAAAAAGTTCAAAATATTTTTTAAGAAAAATTTTTCAATAATTTTATTAATGTTAGAAAGAAGTGCAATAGGTCGGTAATTGTCTAAATTTATCTTTGTACCTTTTTTGTAAATCGGCCTAAGAATTTGAATTTTCAGTTCATCAGGCCATTTTTCAGTGTCGATTATTGAATTTATAAGCTTAGAAATAAAGATTGATGAATTTTCAATTGAGTCGGTAATATGAGACATTAGTATACCGTCATTTCCAGTTGAATTGTTAATCTTCAGACTTTTGATAATGTTAGTAATCGTGAAAGGGTCACACTCATAAATTACAATAGAATTTTTCACGTTTTGGATATTCCCCATTTGATTGTCAAGGTATTTATTGGAGTTGAGCCTTTGTTGGTAAGAATTACGTAATTTGGGAACAACGTTGGAGAAATGTTTATTTACTCTATCGCTTAATGTCTTAGGATTATCATACTTAAAAGCTTTTAGAATTTCCTGATCTAAAGATGTCTTCTGTTTTTTGTCAATAAATTTGTTTAGATGTGTCCAAATATTTTCTTTTTTATTATTAGTATTATCAATCAATTTTGTAAAGTATTTTTGTTTACACTCATTTACTCTTTTGGCTACTTCTATTTTAAGCCTTTTGTATTCTTTCAACTTTACAGTATCAATGGTGACGTTATTTTTAATACGTTTCCACATTAAATTTTTTTTATTTATTAGGGCCACAAGACCTTCGGTTATCCATGGTTTTTTTGCTCTGGACTCCTTTTTGGTATTTTTCCCTTCGGTAGTATTCTCAGTGTAAATTTTATTTATTTTACCTTTGATAACATTGTTTGGTGTTAACGAAATAATAACAACATGTCGCAATTTGGTACGATATGTCGTAAAAAGTAAGAAAAGCTAGTCAACGGAAGTTTTTACGTGATAATTATCGGCTTCTAGATAATCGTGCCATCCCTAGTCACGTGACTATAATTTTCGCAATGGTTTATCCAGGATGAAGCTTGCGAAGAAGGTTGCCAAATTTGAGAGGCTGTGAATATTTTTGCGAACATCCATCAGCTATACGGGACGGAAAGCCAATGGGCTCAAGATTGGTTTAATAAATACGGATGCAAACCTATTTACGTTGCCTTTTGTACTTATATGTCAGACTGCCTCAGCGGGGAATCGAACCAGGGGTCTTTGAAATCAAAGGCCAAGGTCTACCGCTGAGCCATACTGACAGGCCGTGTCAGTATGGCTCAGCGGTAGGACCTTGGCCTTTGATTTCCAAGGTCCCGGGTTCGATTGCCCTCTTGGCTGCCCGACACCCAAGTCCAAAAGGCAACGTAAATAGGTTTGCATCCGTATTTATTAAAACATCCATCAGCAACCATGTTCAATTCTCCAGAACGATAGCTGTCGGCAACATAATGAAATGTTTATGACATCAATGTTGATAGAGTGAGGGATCTACATTGAAGTAGGGACGTATAGAAGTATCATAGGCCGCAAGAGGACGAAGTCGCTAGAACCAAAGACTGCGTGGCCAATGTTCACAAACAAAATTCACGTAGAATGTTCGTACATTAAAAATCTATTTAGCCCTAATTCTACTTATTCCATGCGTGAAAACCTAAATCATACACTTCAACTACTAAAATAACAACGTGAAATACAAGCGCGTGTATACCTGACGTTTTCATGACGTTGTATATATATTTTGTGAAACATGGCTTCTTTCTGTTTTCCTTGTATGTCAGCCTTCATCTCCATGGCAACGTGCCTCGGTAACACTGAGAGCAGTAACCGCTCCTGAAAATAAAAAAAAAGATGAGCCAGTTAGAGTTTGTTGGTTATATTTTTACTATTACGAAAGTAAACATCATTTTCAGATGGAGAATTAATTACGGGGTAAATGCTTCAGGCAGCAGACCACGGTAACCAGGAAAAGGAAGAAAAAACAGGATTTCGAACCAAGGACTTTTCCATTTACTGTATTAGCCAAGAACACTACACTACACTACTAGCAGCATTACTGGAATGAACGTACCCTGGTTTCATGTTGCTGCAGAACCCAGAAAGTTGTTCAATCTTTATTAGTGCTGAATTGAAGGCGACGTGCGTTTATATGGCCACCAAGTTGCCACTGAGAAAGGCTGTACATTTCTATATGGTCGGGAGGAGGAGGCAGTTGGAAGGGGCCAGAGGAGCTCCCGAGGAGGGAAGGGGGGGGGGGGG
>JAHWFP010111712.1:15919-44715 GCA_023313725.1 Lithobius niger
ATCTGTATCTGGTGCGGTTCCTCCTTAGTTCAAAAACCTCTAGCCAAGCAACACAACTTTTGCCAGTGGCACCAAAAGTAGCTAGAAATCTACTAATTTAACAAGGAAAATCAAATTGTTTCACCTTCTAGGGAAAATAAGTAAGGCAAAGCTGTTACGAGCTCGCTGATATTTTAGGCCAAAAATTGCACCCGAAGCCAAAAATCTTCAGCTCTCCTTGAGGCCTCATGAAACGAATGTAGCTATAGGGCAAAAAAAAGTACCTTGTTTTACGGGAGTTTATCACCCAATGCACCCTGTTTGTTTTGAAAGGGAATAAAAAAATTAACGCGCACGATTTTTGGAGATGCGGGCGCTCCTGTAAAACAAGGTTTTTTTTAATTTGCTATATCTCAAGAAAATACGAAACTGCATAGAAGACAAAAAAAATAATACATTCTAAAAAACAAGCGAGAAGTTTCTGGTTTATATCACTGAAAATACCACTGGCTCCATCTATTGACTTCGATAACATACAAAAACAAACTGAATGCTGTGAGCAACAATTTTTATCACTGAACATAAAGTGCCATCTATTGGAATCAAATTAAACCAAAAATTAATAAGACGAAAGGCTGAATATGCATCCAACTCAGGTATTCAGAATGACACTTTTTACCAAGTGCTGAATCAAAAGTAAATAAGCCTCCTACACACAGACAGTGTAGTGTCTTTTCTGGTTCAGTTTTCTACGTTGGTTTCGTCATCTTGTTTTTGGTGGATGTTTCACGAATCTCAGTTAGACTTTTCAACAATTCCCTCCATTCAATGTAGTCTAGTTGAACTTAGGTCTGGGGGACTTTCCTTTTGTTATAAAAGTACAATATTAACAGAGTCTTATGCCCGTTGTGTTTGATACGTATTCTTTTGGCACCTCCGACTTGGAAGGCATTTAATTTCAAATCCAGAGCGGTTTCTAAAAGAGCGTTAATTTGCTGCATCAGAACAGCTTTAGTGGCGTCGCTGATAAACAGCTCCATAAGGGTTTGGGAGTGGTGCACGGTGGCAAGGAGAGCACCTTCGTTGTTGTCATCTGACATGTTTGATTTCCATTGGTGGTGCATTGCTGCATTTATCTGTTCACTCTGGTTGTAGATATTGAAAAACTCTTTCGAGTTCAGAGTGGTTTGAGCAGAACCACATTTCAAAGTTATAATTTCTTCATCGGAGTCGGAATTAACGATCAAATTTGACCTGCGGCTCAAAGCATAAAGTACGGGTTTGGCCATTGTCTCCTTTATAAATAAAATAAAATAAAAGCAATGTTGGGTGCGTTTTCTTTTCCTTCAGTCGTCCACTTCGCAATGAATTTCTAGCAGGTGGTGCCCGGCCGGTGCTACATTTTCGTTTGCTGCGGTCAATATCTGCCCCGTTTGAATTTCTAAAGGCATTGCCTCGTAGCTTGCTACGCTGGCTGTTTCCCTCGCCTGTTTGAGTATGGAAACAGGTGCTTTCCCTGTTCTGGACAAAGATACTTGAAATGCGTTATTTATCCTAGCTGCAACGAGAATGGTTTTGACTATTCGACCTGGTTGACTTATCATGTAGAATTGCAAACCGTTGTCGGCCAGCCATTTCACGTTATCCCTAGTTTCTAGATTGCTTCGAAACGAGTAGATGCGTCTGTAGGGTTGATTTCTGAACTTCTTATCAACTAGACGATTGACGTATCTTTTTGTGGAGGCAACGCTGTCGTTTGTGGGTTTATTTAAATTCGTAAGTTTTTTTCCATTAATGCTCAGATTCCCGTCCCAATCTAAACTCAGTCCTAGGTCCATTTTCAGGTATCCAAGAGTTAGGGTGTCAGTGTCGTTTGCTGGAGGTCCTACATTTTCAATTTTTTATATTTTTTGCGTCGAATGGCAGATTGGGTCCTGCTCGACTCAAGAAATTATCCACCACAACGATGGAGGGTGACGGAAGAGGAGAGGTAAACTTGGGACGCTTAACATTTCCAAATTTATTGACTTTCCTGATTTCTTTTTCAGCGTGTGAATAACTTGAAAAAATTCTCTATTCTCGACAATACTCGTAGAACGAATAAACAATATTGACCGCACAGAACATGTGTGCTTCTTGAACTTTCACGTGATTCGTTATAGGTTTACCGAGATATCTCTGGACTTCTAAGGGTGCACTCAAACCGAACGAATCGAAGAAATATGAACAAGATGGGCCTTTACTGTAATACACAACCCAATGTGTACCTTCTCCTCAGCTTGAGTCTTGCAAATTAACTATTCCATATTGTCCATTTGCCCAACGTCGTTGTGAAAGCAAGTCTTTAGTAAATGTACCTCTGAAATTGGTAATCCCGAGTTTTTTGGCGTAGCTGTTCAAATCAACATTTGTCATAGATCTGTTTAAAGATATCCCTGCTTCAGAAAAAATCCTTCTCTACGAGCTTTGCCATTGGTAGTTTTTCGTCTTTTTTTGACGATGTATTTTTAATTCCCGTTCCTTTTCTGAGTGTCAAAGCTTCCACCGCTACATTGTGTCTCTTAAGGTCTTGTAACTGTCTAGAATTAATCTTTGCAGCATTGACGCTTCTGGTGATTGCAGCGGCACCTGCTGCAGATGAGCCCAGCACTGCTAACGCCGGCAAAAGTAAGGCAGGTAGAATTCCTCCCTTCTTTAGTTGTGTACGGGAAAGTTTCAGATGTAAACCTTTCCCCGTCTTGCGTGCTTCACGAATTCTGACAAGTTGAGCTAGTGGGGCTGGTAATTTCGAGGTGCCTCTGTTCAACTGAGAGTTTCTAAGCCGAAGTTGTACCGTTTTTCCTTTCTTGATCTGCTGTAACATGCGTTTCTTTTGGTTGGCACTCAAAGCCACTCTGGTGGTTGTATACATGACTAGAGTTTAAGAAGAAAAAAATAGATTCCATTAAGTCACACAGCAACTTCAACGTTACTTCGGTCTAATCTTAAGTGCATTATGCGATCGCTTATAATTAGAACCCATGCTTTCGTATTTGCCGGTACCTGAGCTCCAAATCTCATTTTTATCTGTACATCTATTACCACCGACTTCAGCCGCTCGTTTTGTTTGCTTACATCGATCACAATTAAAGGAAAATTCTTGCTAAATGTGGATAATGTGAGCGAGGGCCCAGCCGACAGCAATCCTCTGTCGTAGTACTGTCATCTGAAGTTAACAATCATCTGATAGACGTGAGAAATGTTGCCTTAGCCAAAATTTGAATTTTGATCTAAAAAAGGATAACGTTCTGAATTTAAAGTCACGTGAACGTTGCTGAAACTACAGTGGTCAAAGACGGCAGGGTAATTTTTTGGTCGTTCTCTCTGTCTGTTTGAAAACCGACGATGATCCAACGAGGTCGTTCCATAGCGCTGGTACTAATAAGACGCCAAGCGGCCGTTGTTGATGTAGGCAGATCCAATTGATCGGAATGCCAATGTCTAAAGGCTAACGGCACGCTCGTGCCAGAATCGATCAACTTGTACAACTTATTTTTCTGTACGTCATAGGGGGTTACGTGAGGAAGAAACCAGCTCACATGCTCTAGAACTATCTTGCCGGCAATGTCCACCGTGTCTCTAAATATGGCATTGTTATTCGCAAATCGCATCAAAATGAGTGTTTGACGAATGCCGTGTAAAATCTTGGTGTAATCTTTCATGAAACCGAGGAGGTGAGACAAGGGTACAGCGAATGTAAAACTGCTTCTGGGAAAACGACTGAAGAGAAGGTCTCGCTTGTGCTTGAAGATGGCATTACTGTCAGGATCTGCTGACCTAGCGTTGTTGCTGTCGAGAAACCAACCCCTGTTGGCGAGTTCAGCTTGGTCTTCAGGTCCATAACTAACAATTCCTTCCATCGTGCTTGTGATCACAGGAAAGTTAAGTCTAGCTACTGTTTTGTCACCTATTTAACACTGTATGTGAGAGAAAAAGGAAAGCCACGACATTATTGACCACAGTTATCTTATCCGTGGCAGCGTAAGAACTGCCGTCTGCGCTTTTAAGGAGAGATCCCTTAACGTGGAGGTAACTCTGGTGAGGATGAGTGAAAAGGTCCTGATTTTGCACCGTGATTCTTATTTCCGAATTAACCTGGTTCAAGTTCGTCCCGACTATCGGAGAATATTCGTGAAAATTATATTCGACTACTGATTCGTCACCAACAAAAGGCTCAGTCACGTTTAGGTAATTTTCGTTCGTTTTCATTCTGAGAGAGGATTAGTGTCTCCACGAATTCGAAGTTAGCGGGACTGAGGAATTGACGCCTTCTCGATCAGTAGGTTTCGTTTCCCTTTACAGGTAATGTGGACTGTGGCGGATCGTAGGGCGGTGGGTCATTGGCAGTTACTTTCAGTTTAATAAATTTGAGAGGCATAAATTTAAGTATTTGTTTTTAGTTTTTCTTCTTTCACAAATGTAACCTCATAGTCAAAGTTTCCCCTCGAAGGTTAAGCGGTCTATCGGCTTGATCTGTCAGCCACAGGCGCATAGAGTGAATAATATTTTTCGTAACAGGTAGGTGCACCAAATTGTGCGGGGACTGAACAATCTAGTAGGCAGGAGGGACAGTAGGAAAGAACGAATAAAAGGTCGGTTGCAATGAACCGTTCACGTAAGAACCCGAAACCAAGTCGCAATGTACCAGTATGCTATTTACATTTATTATGTTGACAGTGTTTGGTCCGATGTATTCCCCAAATTCGTAAGTCTTAGCTTCGAAACCAAAAATCTTTCCGATACTGGACGGTTCAGAAAAATCAACCGTATATCTCCTGTCAGTAATAGTTAGTTCGCACTTTAGAGTGTTTACGTTGCAATTTAACAGAACGTAGGAAACGTTATTAGTCTTGTCCCAATGCTTGCTCTTTTTTGAATTTTCTGTAAATGATATTTATAATTTCGTATAATTCATAACAACCTTCTGGTACGATGATTTTAATCCAGGTGTTAAGGCTGTCCGTGCTGAAGGTGAAAGAATCTGTCACGTACTCTATAACGTTAGGAATGGAGTTGTAAGTTTCCAGATTGATTAGAGCCAATTCGTGAGCGCCTTCTAATATCAACGGGGAAGGAAAACTGGTCACAAAGTCAGTTTTTTCAGAGGAAAGTATGATCAACATTTTTTTAGTTTAATACATTAGTTAACATCTACCGAATTCACCGATCAGTTTGAGATATTCTCCGTCGGACAGCAATGCTTTGCTCCGCATTTCTGTGAAAATGTGCACAAATTCTTCGTCCAGAGAATTATTGCCAGCCTCTGTAGAAGCTTTGAGGAGCTTCAGCCTATCACACAAGTCATTCGGATCTCTATAGAACCGGTATCCTTTCCCTACAACCTCGGCAGGTCTGCCCTAAACAGGTTTTATAAAAGTCGTGTACTTGAAACCGGCGCTGGACTTCAGTCTTCTCGTACTGTCGTCATTGTTGTGATATATGGCTTTACTCCTCTTCAGAATATCGTGGTAGTTCAGAAGGCTGGCATCTCCGTCTGGTGGTTTAGTAGGATTTTTCAACATAACCAATTGCCACAAATCGTCCATCCCTTCGTACTTTTTTCCTCCCACGATCAAGTCGTCATCTCGAAATTGTACCTCCATTGCACCAATCATGAAATGTTTAGCCTCCGGGTCGTATCGAATGCCAAAAGTGGGGTCGGTCAGAGTCTCTCGAGTGGCAAACATGCTTAGATACTTGGTAGCTAGCGGACCGAGTCTGACTGCGGAATCGCCGAGTAAAGAGGCCTTTTCCATTTGTCTCCTACGAGCCCCTGGCGTGAGGGCAAGTGACATGTCGTAGGGCGCGTCAGGTAATGCACCCGTGGAACTGGAGAGTCGTCTCCTGGCACCCGCGTGAAACTGTATCTCGCCATTGTCATTGTCTTTATTCTCGTCTTCAATATCGACGCGGCTCGTTGCCGCTTCCAAAGCTTTCTGAATATGCTCTAACCGTTTCCCGTGATATTTTTCTTGTTTCTTCTGTCCAGCCTCTAGAGCCAACAGTTCTTTCATTTGTCGTTGACGCTAAGCCGAAGCCTCGCTTCCTTGTAGCATCTGCATTTTAGTCTAGTCTACTATAGGATCAACTACTGGTTTGAATATCTTTTGCAAATGTTCAGATTTTGTCTGCTTTCCCAGTTTTATATTTTGAAATTTTTGTTTCAGACGCTTTTTTAGAGTCTTGTACTGATCGACCTCTTTCTGGGGTTTGCTTCTCTTATTTTTAGTTTTAGTAGACATGACGGTTTAGTAATTTATAAAATAATGTTTAAGTCAACAAACAATAATGGTTAAGGTCAAAAAACCTAGACGTACGTTTATGTCAACAAAAACCTTCGGCAGACACGTCGTTGTTAGTCGAGCATTCTTCTATACCTTTGATCCAAGGGTTTAGTTTTATCGATGAGTAGGAATCCGTAAGTAACAGAGTTCCAAACCTCACCACACATGCAACGAAACGCATCGAAAATCATGTCACCACTAACGTGGTTATTGAAGACAGGTTTGAGGTTTGCTTCGTCTTGCCTGAAGAGAATTATAATGTTGCTATTATCTCGAATAACTCTTTTGGGTATCCTGCTGTAAGTCTGACATAAATAAAAGGTCAAGGCATCCGCGTGCCTGCCGTAGGCGAAATAGCGTTAGATTCTGTTTTGTTTCTGAATGATGAAATCGTCCAATAAAATTACGGTTTTGCTACAGGGCAATTCTTCTGGTCGTGGGATATCTTCGTTGTTGGAATAAAAGGTAGCTACACCCGGACATATTTCCTCGAAAGCTCTCCTGTGATGGAAATATTTGTTTTGAAATAAAGACTTGGAGTGCACGCGCAGGCTGTCATAATTCAACCAACCTGGATTGCAAATGAAATTTATAACTAAATTGGTCTTTCCACAACCGGCAGGGCCGCAAATGAGGCACCTTACGTCCTCTGGAAAATTCAGTAAATTACCAGTCGATGGTCGTTTGTTGACATCGGCTATGTCATAGTTTAACAATTTCATCATTCAGCTGCTTTAAGAAAAAAATGGTATTTTGATAAATTCTCTACAAAACTAGTATCTAAAATACCTTTTCATTCTCATTTTATAAATAAACAGAGATTTACTGCTTCAAATGCAAAAGAGTTACAGACAGTAAAAATGTTAGGCACGTACTGACTAAGAATTATCGACAACTGCTGAAGGGCGAGTGTAAAGTGTGTGGCACGAGGAAAACACAGTTTCAGAAGAGCAGAGGCTATGGATTGTTGAACAGCGCGATAGACAAGGTTGCCGGTGGAACTACACATTCTGGGATACAACTATTGCGGTCCGGTAACAAAACTGAACAAGAGACTGAATCGAGGTGACGCTGCTATCAATTCTCTAGATGAAGCCTGCAAACAGCACGACATCGAATACTCTGCCAAACCAGACTTGCAACGAAGGCACGAAGCTGATAGAAAGTTGGCGTCCGATGCAGTAAAAGTAGCAAAATCTAGCAAAACTGGTCTGAAAGAGAAGTTGGCAGCAGCTGCTGTAGCTGCAGCTATGAAAACCAAAGTAAAGTTGGGAATGGGAATTAAAAAAAACATCAAATGGAAACTTTAGCGGAGGAGCTGCACAAGCCAGCTAGGCAAAACTTTCTGAGGAGGCGCGGTATTATCTACGGGATAGGTGATTTAGTTCAAGCGGACCTGGTGGAGATGATACCTTACGCATAACAAAACGAAAATTACAAATACTTGCTGACTGCCATCGATGTGTTCTCTAAATACGCTTGGGCCGTCCCTGTGAAATCGAAGAACGCCGCGGATGTCACTGGTGCTTTTAACGAGATATTAAACACGATGTCTAATCCCCTTAAAGATCTACAAAGCGACGAAGGCAAGGAATACTATAATAAAGATTTCGCAGCACTAATGAAACGCCACAAAATAAACCAATATTCGACCAAGTCAGAACACATGGCGAGCGTAGTAGAACGCCTAAATCGCACATTGAAGTCGAACATGTGGAAACGGTTCACTCTGCGAGGTAACCACAAGTGGATAGACATCATAGATAAAATTGTCAAAGATTACAACGACAGAGTTCATTCTACCATTAAAATGAAACCATCCGAAGTAACTAAAATCGATGAACCGGAGATCGGAAACATATTGCTGAAAAAGAGCCCTTCCCAAAAGAAGAAGAATAGTTTCAAAGTCGGGGATTTAGTAAGAGTGACAACGGCAAAATCTGTATTCGACAAGGGATATTTGCAAAACTTTACAAACGAACTGTTCGATGTGAATGAAGTCAGAAAAACTCGACCAACTTGCTACAGGTTGGTCGACCAACTGGGTAGTAAAGTCGAAGGCACTTTTTACGAGCAAGAGTTGCAGAAAACTAACGTGCTGGATCTGTTTTTATTCGAAGAGATTCTGAATACTAAAAAAGTCGGAGGGAAAACTCGTTACCTCGTCAGGTGGAAAGGCTACGACGAGCGCTTCAACAGTTGGCTTGACTAAAAGCCAGTTGTTCTAGGAAAATAACAACACAAATACCAAATTGTTCCTCTTTTTATTTATATTATTAAACTGAGACCAGGACGTTGAAATTATTACTGTTCATGTTATTTATATTATTAAACAGAATCATTCAGTTGGAGTGATGGAAAAAGCAAACTTTACCTGCGTTTACTGCGCTCAAACGTATCCTACCCAAGAAAGATTGATACAATACCTCGTAGAGACGCACAGGAATAGTTACCCACCCGAGTGCGATTGCTTCGGGAGGGTGTAGGGCTGGACAGACGATCCCATCCTCTGTGAGCAAGGACTCAAACACAGAAAGTACAAGAAAGGTGTGAAAGCTGTAGACCCTTTGTACCTTTTAATGTTGATGTGAAGAAGTATAGAAGCTCTACTGTACGAATGTCTCCGGCAATTGGTGACTTGCAGAGCTCAAATTGGTTTAGGAGTGAGTTTTGTTCAAAATAGCCAATCTATAATCCCCAATCTATAATGCCCAATCTATAATCCATTAGATATTCCCAAGTTACTGGACGCAGCTTATGCTAAAATCCAACGTTCCATCGACGAATTCGCCGAAAGAGGGAGTGGTTGGGTGATAAATCGCTCCTACGAACTCACAATCCGAGTAGCAAAAATCGACCCGCTCAGACCGGGCTCTTACATTCCTCTCCCAGCAAAATTAAAAAAGAAGTGGAAGCGTGTAGTCAGTGTTCAAAATTTTACAGACCAGAAGTGCTTCTTGTATTCAATTCTGGCTGCCAAACACAAATTAAGCATGGTGAATCGGAAAGAATACGAAGTATATGTGAGAACGGTATATTGTTCGATGCTGGACTTTCCAACGCGGCTGGATCACATTGATGCATTCGAGATGGCCAACAACGATTTATCGATCAATGTGATTGCTTATACCAAAGAGAACGGCTTGCATCCTCTTTGTGTGAGCACGAATTTTAAAGGCTAACCCATAGATCTTCTTTTAATTGCCGATGAGTCGACAAATTTTCACTACTGCGCCATCGTGGATTGTGACCAATTTCTCCGACACCAGGGATCGGGAAGCAACCCAAAATATTACTGTCGAAATTGTTTCGCCGCTTATGGAAAGGCATCGCTGAGAGACAAACACAAACTGGACTGTACAAGAACCAATCCGTCAACTCAAGCACTCAAATTCTTAAAACCAGGCGAAACATTTTGAAGTTTAAAGCTTTCAATAGAAGAAATATTCACCCCAAAATCATATACACCGAGTTCGAGTGCCTTCTGAAACTCGTTCCTTCCTCTAACAGCTCCGAGAAGAAAATCAACCAATCAATGATTGAAGCGTGCAAGTACGACGAAACATTAAAAAGAGTCCAAACACTATGCCTCACTCTGGTCCAAGAGGCTAATTTTAACCACGCTGTAAACTGCATCTACTGCAAAAAGCCATTCAGTTCAAAAGACAACAAAGTCCGGGATCACTGCCACGTTACCGGCCAGTACAGAGGAGTTTCTCACTCGAGTTGTAATCTGAATGTCCGAGAGCGCACCATGATCCCCGTGGTATTTCACTGCCTCGAAGCTTACGATATGCATCTACTGGTAAGAGCGGTTCCCAAGTTTCGGAAAAAAGTAGAAGTCCTCGCGAAAAATACGAAAAGGTTTATGAGCATGACCATCACCGTTGAAACGGGATGGGATGAAAAGAAAAAAAAAAACAAAAGGTACATTCGGCTTAAGTTTGTAGACAGCTATAATTTTCTCTCCTCTTCGCTAAAAACTCTGGCGGAGAGACATAAACATGATTACGAGTTTAGGATGGTGAAGGGGTTCTTGAAAGCTGGTAGGAAGGACAAATGGTTCCTTCCCGACGTCCAGGAAGAGAATGCCGTGGATCTGTTAACCCATAAGGGTTACTACCCATACGAACACGTTTCCAGCATGAGTGTGTTTGAAGAGCAGTCTTTACCACCGAAAGAATACTTTTATTCCAAACTCAAAGAAGAAGGCTTAACTGACGAACAATACGATCACGCCAAAAAGATTTGGAGTATGCTGAAAAACAAAAAGTTTTCCTCTTACCACAAAATGTATCAGCTAACTGACTGTCTGCTTTTGGCAGACATTTTCGAAGAATTCCGCAGAATCTGACCACGACATAGATCCGTGCTATTACGTCTCCACCCCAGAGTTTAGCTGGGCGGCAGCTCTAAAGATGACCAAGGCCGAACTGGAACTATTTACTCACGCTAGCAAACATAACTTCATCTTGTCGGTAATACGGGGTGGCGTTAGCTTCATTAGTCGAAGGTTCGCGAAGGCCAACAACCCGTACATTCCTAAAACGTACGATTCAACAAAACCTGACAAGTACATCATCAATTGGGACCTCAATAGCACTTACGGCTGGGCCATGAGCCAGCTGCTGCCTTACAACGGCTTTAGGTATTTGACTAAAGATGAGATTCGAGCTTTCGACGTGACTAAGATAGCAGACACGTCGTCGGTAGGATACATTCTGGAAGTAGGTCTGGACTACCCGAACAAACTTCACGAGCTCCACAACGACTACCCGCTTGCTCCTGAAAAATTTGAAATAAGAGAAGAATTAGTTTCAGACTATTCGAAATCTTTGTTGCGAGGAAAACCAGTAAAACCTGTCGTGAAGCTAGTAGCCAACCTACTGAGGAAGACGCGTTACGTAATTCACTACCGTAACCTCAAATTCTACCTTGAACATGGCTTGGTCCTTCATCACATGTGGAGGGTGCTGAGTTTCAATCAGAAGCCCTGGTTGAAACAATATACAGATTTTCATATGGCAAAACGAAAGGAATCGAAGACGGTGTCTGAAGGGGAATTTCACAAGTTGTGTCCTAATTCGGTGTTTGGGAAGACCATTGAACAGAAACAGAAAAGACTGAAAGTCAAGCTATGCACCGACAGCAAGCAAGCCATCAAATATTCCACCCAACCCAACGCCGATTCGTTACGGATATTGCGCGAAAACCTGGTTCAGATCAACTCGAAAGTATGCAGGTGACCTGCGATCTTCCCACCTACTCGTGGTTCGCCATACTAGAGTTGTCCAAACTCCTTCTCTACGAATTTCTCTACCGATACATACATCTTCAATATGGAAATCGAGCAAGACTGCTGTTCACAGACACGGACTAGCTGTGCTATTGCATCGAAACCGAGGACGTGTACGCGGACACGGCTAAAAACATGAGTAGATTCGACACTGGCAACTATGATCCTCAACACCCACTGTTCTGCAACGTCAACAAGCAAGTGTTGGGAAAGATGAAAGATGCCCCAAAGGGAGTACCAATAAAAGAGTTTGTGGGGTTGAGTAGCAAGAAGTATACTCTCGTGACCTCCCAAAGCGAAACAAAAAAGCGAAGGGAATTTCCAAGAGATTCGTGGAGAAACACTTAAGCCACGAAGATTATAGGGCGACTCTACAATCTAATCAGGAACAAAGAGGGAGTAGGTACAAGATCGCCAGTGACAGCCATCACCAGCTGGCCCCGACCGTGGTGAATAAATCCCTACTGTCAGCCTACGACGACAAGAGATGCCTCGTAAACGAAGTAGAAACTTTTGCAATCGGACCTCGTGGCATCAAATATATTTCTTTCCATGAGGATGATGACTACGATGGGGCTGTGCTCATGAATGATTTGCTCGTGGAGTCTTTATCCGATGACGGAGTATGGACAGGTATGCCCGAAGGTGTAATCAGCGATGAAGAGGCGGAAACTCGGTGGAACGGGGATGAAGTGGAACAAAGGCTGAAAGAAGTTGAAAATGTCGAGGTTCGAGAAGCCGAGATGAGGAGATTGCGGATGAGGGAGAGTAGGCAGTTGAAAGTGCAAAATCCAGAAGAGTGGAAGAAGAGAGCCAGGGATAAACGAAGACGGTTAGATAGGGATAGGCACGTCGCACTAACTCCTATCCAGAAAAAGAAAAGAAAAAAGCTGCGTAAAAAGACCGACGTGCGAGAATGACTGAAGAGGAGAAACTAGTGTTCAGGGAAAAAAAAAGGTTGGCTCAAAGAGAGCGAAGAGAGAAAAAGAAACGAATGGCTCGGTGATTTGTTGCTTGTAATAATGTTTGTTGAATAAAATAAATACATTTTTTTTTTATTAAAGAACAAACTCTATGATACATTCTCATCATGGACGCCACTAGCGGTTATTTTATGCTGACTAAATACCTCAATGTCACGATTGAAAGCGGACCGACTCTCGTTTTTAATAAACAGGCTTACCACAGAGTTGAGACTCAACTCGTTGGAATGGACCTACCTATATTGACTGGGTGAAAAGATCAACAGATCTGTACTCAGTCAGTGGAGGGAGAAATTGCAGCCCAAGGACGAAGAAGAAAATAAGTTCTCCTGGAAAGGTTGGGAAAGCACGGACGAGGGTCTATGGAAAAGCGTTACGGATCCCACTTCGAAACAGGTCTTCGAGCCGTTCATTGTAATAGCCGGAGAAGTGTTAATCGAGTAATTGGAGCTAACTGTACACGAAAAACATATGTTGGCAATAATGTTGGAACTGTCCAAACTCGACAGCAGAAACAAAATGAAATTCTTGTTGGATTTTAAAATGAAAGCACTTCGTGTCGGAGAGGAGAAAAGAATCAGACTACGATTTACGAATGACGACACGCAAGTGCACTTTGTGGCATACGACTCTAAAACAATGGCGGTGGTTACTTTGTTACAACTTTCGTTTATGGAATGGTCCGAGCTCTACAAACAGTTTACGAGCATCGATAAACTCATGGGGAAGGTTTCCGAAGACGAATAAACGCCTTAGACTGCCTCTGTGTGGATCGTACCGACGGCAGTACAACCGAGCAGTAAAAAAAATAAAAATTATCATTCATGATGAGCGCGGTCCCTGTCTAGGTATCATGTATGTACATCGGTCTACTTCGAAAAGGTTTTTGTAGGTTTCGTTGAAGGCAGAAGTGTTGTAGTAGGTCTGTTTGGGCGGGGGGGCGCTTCGATAACAATGGAATGCAATGGGTTTTATGGCCAGTCCGTCGTAGTAGTAATTTGCATCTACTAAGATGAAATAAACTGAACAAGGTGAACAAGTCGTTCGGGCTAAATTTAGTTCCTCACATTTGTGCAGATAACTGTGCTTATCATAGGACAAATTTTAAAACTATTAAAAAATATATTGTTAGGGGTATAAATAATAACTGAAGCTATTATGGAAAGTTTCTTCAAAGTCACCCCAGCTTTCAAAGTCACCCCACTTCGCGGTAGTTAAAAATAGGTATCAGTTTGTGCATTTTATCATGAACGTTCAATAAGAAGTATGTACTACTTTAATACTGATATTATTGTCTTGGAAATTAACCTAATTTTTGAAAACCTATACTGTTTCAGAGTATGCCGTTTACCAGGGTATTGTAGTTGGTCTTGAAACGGGTATTTTTAATTAGGTCATATTTCATATGAACCTCTAATGAAATGCATTATTAACTGATGCATTTATTAATAGGTCTCAAGCTCCTTTCAAGACATCAAGTTCTTTTACAAAGTATTACAGCCTTTATGTTGAAGAGAAACGATTCTGTATTTAGGTAGACAAGTTACCATATTCCCGTCATAGCAACTGGAAACTACATCTGGGTATGACGGGGAATTTCTTCCATCTGGATGGCCATTCGCTGGCTATTGCTACAGCTCCTGGCTGTTATACAACGGGATTATGTTACTTGTAACGTTAGTGTAGTTTTTTTTCTCAGCCACGTAAAATTTCAACACTACTTTTCACTAGATAGGTATGCCTGGCCTTGTGTATCCAAGCAGTTCATATCTCTAACTCTGACATCACAGACAGCTGGAAATCATAAAAAATTCAAACCTCTACTAATCCCAGTATTTTAACCCAGCACCGCAGTCTTCATTTTTCATCTTATAGCCTACCCCGAGTAAATGGCGTTTAAAGCCAATATACCATGATAAGGAGAATAGTGAAAAATAAATAGAAATAGAACGATTTTATGCTTTGTTAAACACCTGACATCCATGAAGTGAATGATTTTTTGCAACATACCCATAATGGAATTTCGCAATCACTGTGGGTCAAATCAGGAAAAATCATTTCTGCGTGACCGTCAGACGTACTGATGAGTTTGTTATTTTCTGAAAAAAGAAATAAACAAAGTAATGAATGGCTGACGATTGGGAGGTTCGGTTTTTACCTATCCTGTTGCTGAACTGTTTGTTGTAGGATGAACATATCTGTTAAAGGTACAGTCGAATCCCTACCTACAGTAACATGAAAGCCTTTTTTGGTATAAACTTTAGGGGAGAAGGCTGTAGTAAATATCAGGATGTCCTCATAGGATGCAGCTGTTTTGATAGGTCTCACGTGACTAGACATGCCGTATGGGAAAACAAGATGGCCACCCCACACGTTGCTGCCATTTTGAATGACGTCACGTTAAGTATAATTAAAGTGCTATATTGAGCCTCTCAAACCGGAAGTGACGGCACACTGGTAAACCCACCATCGTAATTCTTGACCAAAACTACCATTTACACTTTAAAAAAATTCACTCCTTTCGATCTGGAGTTTTGCGGTGAAGTTATATCGATGGACAACATTACTTTCAAGCTGACCTTTTCTTAACACCAGGTGTTAAGGTGTACATAAATTACAGTTGCCCCGCCACTCAATATAAATTAGGGGTTTCTTTGCCTCAAGGGAATTCAGTGGTGGAAGTATTAGGGTGAGCAACATTCTTTTCAAGTGAATCACTTCTGACCATCCAAGTCGTATGGTCAACCTGAAAATAAAGTTGACCCTCCCACACAACATAGAAAAAAACAGTTAAAAAGCACTGTCTTGAGTAAATAGTGAAAAGAAAATATTAAATGCAAAGGAGTCAATGTTTATAATGTTTCACCTCCCCGTTCGGAGTCGTTTTCAAGTGAGTATGCACATTATTACCTACGAAGTAAACTCCATGCAATTCAAACGAAAGCATTGGTTTAAAAAATAACTAAGCTTTCACAATTCTATAGTATGAAAGGGTAATAAAAAACACAGTGACATTATAATTTAGGAGCAAAAAGTGTTGACTGTTAGAGCTAAAAGTATAAAACTCACCCCAGATCTGCAAATTGAATAAGAAGATGTATGTTGGGATTTAGGTTATAATCATGCATTCTGATTGGTAGAATTTTGAGGATGTCAGATTCTTTGCATATTTAATATATTCTTGAAGTTAGTTCGTTATTCGGAAAAGGCAAATGTAAACAGGTGGTCGAGTTAGATGAATGGTCCCCCCCCCCCCACCCCCATATGAAAAAAGTAATGGAACCACATTGGAAGAAGCCGCTCCTCCCAACGAAAATTTCCTCATTCTAGCCCGACTTTATAAAGATAATGTTGGGCTTCGGAGTTAAAAACTACGTGGATTGTTTCAAAAAGCATTTACACTTGTAAACTTCAAATTGCATTTTATTAACATGGTAAAAATATATTGCAACCCTATACTATTTACATGGATTGGGTAAAGTTACTAAATAAAGTTCGACCTAAACAGGGAGAACATCAAGCTGTAGCCATGGTTAAATTATAAATGATGCAAGAAACCAAACGTCTTCTCAAAAATCTATTGTTTGCAAATGGTTATATATGTGTTGCTATCAACATCCTACGTTAGAAATCCATAAAACATCCTACCAAGACTGCAAGCAAGTGACCAAGCAAGTGTGGAAAATATTATTACATCGGATGTACGAATATATCAAGTAATAGTCTGTCCAAGATGGCATTTCGTAAAGCCACATGGGTTTGTGTTGCATGCAAAACTTCTGCTAACCTAAGTAGATATGTAATGGCGGTTCTAAAACAGAAAATTAGATCAATTGAAAGTGGATAGTACTGCATCAAGAGAAATTGTGGGGGCGTGGTTTAATATATGCTGCCATGCCAGTAAAGTAGACGGAAATATTTAACCACCTGTCTTTGGAGCAGTACTGGGATGTAGTACGATATTTGAGTGACTTATCACATAAAGGCAGTCTGAAAATACCCGGTTTTCAGCCCAGATTGGATAGAAAACCTTACAGATCCTGGAGGCTACAAAAATCGTGTAACTACGGCTTCTAGAGTATAGCTGCGTAGTAGGGCTTATAAAAAAAATTTCTCGCATTTTATCCGCTAAAAACTCTCCGCCGCTAATATTACTGTTTCTGCTTGCTCTAGCGTGGCTACGGTAGGGCTTGTACTTAAGTTTTCTACAATTTTTTTTTACTTATTTCGTTTTACTCACTTATTGTTCAAAGAGACAAGTGTGGAACACATAGCAACAGTTACAACATGGATACTCCCACATCCTATGAAGTAATGCACTCCTACACAAAGATAGTGTTGCCATCCAAATGTATAAGACTGAAACAGAGCTCAAATATAAGTTGCAAATATAGGTTGCAAATATAAGTTGTATTAGAGGTGTTAGTTAATTCCGACATCGCTCAGGGGGTCCTCTTCCTCTGTTTTGTGGATATGTTCGTGAATCTCCTAAAGTTCTTAAATAACTTGACCATTCCGAAAAATCTAGCTGCACTAGAGTCTGTGGGGCCTTGTTTTCATTATAAAAGTATATTACTTAACTAAGTTGTATGGCCACTGTGTTTTACGCGAATTCATTTGTATTCCAAAGTGGAAAGCATTTAATTTGGAATCGAGAGCCGTTTTTGAACTGCTGCATCAGAGTGGCTTTAGTGGCAATGGTTATGAATATTTCCATTCTGTTTTAAAGGGGTGCTCAGTGGCTAACAAAGCATCCTCGTTGAGCTCTCCGAATTTGGGTTGTTGGTTTTCCAGTATCTGTGTATTGCATCATTTATCTAGTGATTCTAATTGTAAAAATTTGCTCACTCTTTTGAGTTTAGAGTGGTTTTTGAAGAACCACATTTTTAATTTAAAATTCTTCATCCGAGGGATTAGCTAGCAATTCGGCATGACGGTTCAGTTCGTAAACTGTGGGTTTTGCCAAGGCCACTTTATAAAATAAAATGAGTAAACTAATGTTGGGTGTTTTTTCTTTACCTTCAATGATTGGTATGACAGTGAATTTCCAACAAGTGATTTCCCGTTGGTACCACATTTTCATTGGCTATATGGTCTATATTGCCCCGTTTGAATTTCTAAAGGTGGTACCTCGTAGCTCGCTACGCTGGCAGTTTCCCTGGCTTTTTTGAGCAACGAAACCGGTTCTTTTTCATTTCTCGCCAAAGAAATTTGAAATCCGTTATTAATCCTAGCAGCTACGAGTATGGTTCTCACTAATCAACCTGTTTGGGCTATGACGTAGTATTGCAAAGGGTTACCGGCTAGCCATTTGACATTATCCCTAGTTTCTAGATATCTTAAAAATGATTAGACGGGTCCACGGGGTTGGCCTCCCAGATTCTTCGTTATTTCTTTATCAACTAGAAGATCCACATATTTGTGTGTGGAGGCAAGATGTTATTTGTAGGTTTGTTTGAATCGGTAGTTTTTTACCATTAATGCTCAACCATTAATGCTCAGGTTCCAATCCTAGTCTAAACTTAGTCCTAGGTTCGTTTTCACGTATCCTGGATTGATGGTATCAGACTCATTCCCCGGAGGTCCTAATTTTTCAATTTTGTTATTTTTTGCATCAAATGGTAGGTTAGGTCTGGCTCGACTAAAAAAACTTATCTATGTTAACAACTCTCGATGGCGAAGGAAGGGGAGACTTGGGACGGTTAACATTTTCAAATGTATTAAGTTTCCTAGCTTCTTATTTAGTTTCTGAATAACTAAGAAAAAGTTTCTCCTCGTGACAAGCCTCGGAGAACAAATAAACAATACTGCCCCACACACTATTTCGTTTGGTTCTTGAACTGTCTGGTGATTAGTTACAGGTTTTCCACCAAGGTACCTCTTCACTTCTAAGGGTGCTCTCAAACCGAACCAATCGAAGAAATACGAACAAGGCGGGTCTTTATTGAAATATGTCGCCCAATGAGTCCCAGGCCAGCTAAAGTCTTGTTAAGTTAACTTTCCAGACGCTCCCCCTGTCCAACATCGTTGTGGAAGCAGGTCTTTAGTAAAGGTGCCTTTGAAGTTAGCAATTCCGAATTTATTGGCGTTTCAGTTCAAATCCACATTTGTCATAGGTCTGTTTAAAGCTACCATAAATCATATATTTGTAGCCCGGGCTACTGTTTAAAAATCAAGTCATTTTGATCCGGCACAATTAGAGATTGGCTACAAACAGAAACCAGCCACAACCAGATACTGGTACAACTAGAAACCTGCTACTACTAAATTTAAAAAGGAAATTTACGGTATCAATACATGTAGAACATGTGTCTGACATTAAAATCATTAAATAATATCGCGTGAGAGCTTTTACCATTACTCTTTAACAAAGCTAAACATGGTGATAAGCATTAATAAATAAGAATTTTTTTTAAAAATCAAGCTCTTTTGACCAGGGTAAGACTAGAGACTTAGCTACAACTAGAGACCGGTTGCAACCAATTCATGGTTGAGAAGCACCAGCTACAATTAGAGACCGGCTACAATTGAGGATCCGGCCACAAATAGAGGATTTATGGTATGTGGGCTTCATAAAGAATCCTTTTCCACGAGCTGGTAGTTTTTCTTCTTATTTGACGTCTTTTTTTTAAGTCCAATTCTCTTTCTCATTGCCAGAGTTTCCATCACTGTATTATGTCTCTTAAACTCTTGTAAATGTATAGAATTATTCTTTGCTGCATTCACGCTCCTAGCAATTGCTGATGCAACGCTTGCAGAGGCGTCCAGCGTGGCCAACGCTGGTAGAAGTAACGGTAAAAATTCCCCCTGCTTCAGTTGTGTATGAGAAAGTTTCAGATCCAAACCTTTCTCCGTCTTGCGGGCTTTATAAATTCTGCGGAGTTGAGGTTGAATGACTGGAAATTTCACGCTGCCTCTCTTCAGTTGAGAGTTGGTAAGGCAAAGTTTTACCGTTTTTCCATGCTTGATCTGCTGTAACATACGTTTCTTTTGGTTGGTGCTCAGAGCCACTCTGGTCATTGTATACATGTCTTTAGTTTAAGATAACTAAAATAAAATGAATATACCATGCGCAATGGCTGTTTGCTGTGATGTCACTGTGATTTAGCCAATGACGAACGAGAACAACGGCTGTTTGGCCGTCTGATTGGACTAGCCCAGTCACGTGATGTGCACGTCACAGCAAACAGCCATTGCGCGTGGTATAGATGAAACAAGTTACACAGCAACTTCAATGTTATTTCGATCTAAGTGCATTATGCAATTACTTATAATCAAGCATACGCCTTCATATTGGGGGCAACCTGAGCTGCAAATCTCATGTTTATCTGTAAAGCAATTACTGCCAACTTCAGCATTTCACTTTGTTTAGTGCAATCAATAACTATTAGGTGATTCTTTCCGTATGTGACCAATAGGAAAGCTGAGCCAGCCGATAGCAATTATCATCTGCCTTAGTACTGTCGTCTGAAGTTAACTATCATCTAATGGTGAACACAAATGTTCCTTTGACTGAAATGTTCATTTAGGTCTAAAAAAGAGTACCATTCCGAATTTAAAGTCACATGAACAACATTGAAACTACATTGATCTTCTCAGTCTGTTCGAAAACCCACGATGTCCAACAAGGTCGTTATATAGCAGAAGTGGTAAGAAACACCACGCTGCCATTGAAGATGTAGGCAGATCCAACTGATCGGAATGCCAATGTCTAAAAGCTAATGCACGTTCGCGTCCGAATCTATCAACGTTTACAACCTATTTTTCTGTACGTCAGAGGGAATGACATGAGGAATATGCCAAGTCAATTACTCCAGAACTGTCTTGCTGGCAACGACCCCGTGTTTTTAAATATGGCGTTGGTATCCACAGATCGCATTAAAATGAGTTTTTGACAAATTCCGTATAAAATCTTGGTGTAATCTTCCTGAAACCGAGCAGGTAAGAAACAATAATGGTACCGCGAAGGTAAAACTGCCTCTGGGAGAATGATTGAAACGGAGGTCCCACTTTTTTTTGATAATGGTATTATTGTCAGGATCTGCCTACCTAGCGCTACCACTGTCAAGAAACCACCCCCTGTTGGCGAGTTCAGCCTGGTCTTCAGGTCCATAACTAACAATTCTTTTCATGGCGCTGGTGATCCCAGGAAAGCGAAGTTGGTCCACTGTTTTGTCACCTATTTGATACTGCATGTATGAGAGAAGTAAAGCCACGACTTTAATTACCACAGTTATCTTATCTGTTGCTGCCTAGGCAGTAGAATCAGCACTTTTGACTAGTGATCCTTTAACGTGAAGGTAACATTGGTAAGGATGAGTGAAAAGGTCCTGATCTTACACCGTGATTCTTATTTTGGAATTAACCTGATTCAAGTTCGTCCCGAACAATATGCAGCGATGGCCGCTGGTGTTCGCGTTCTTTTAACACTCTTAAACCACCTTTCCGAAAACAACCTTGAAGCAGAAGAAGAGGCACAACATGCAGCGATGGTCGCTGATTTTCGTCGTGCCTTCAACAATCTCAATCCATTTTTCTAAAAGCCGAGCTCTCTATTGGACTCACCGCCTTCAAGCGGATGAAGAATATCATAATGGGGCATCGGGCACTGGCTTTCGCCATTCCTTCTCCCAGTTCAAACCAATATACACCTTTCCAAAGGAAGAGCTTTCAGATAGCTTGGCTGCACTTGAGGCGGAACGGATGACGCAACATGAGGCGTCAACCATAGAGGCAGTTCTGACTGCTTGTTGTCATAACTGCATGGAGCGTTGCCTCGCCCAGTTCCAGCAACTCATCTCTCTGTTCCCACTCCATCAGGTGACTTCCAGTATCAGTCTTCCTGAAAGCCGAACTTTCACTGCCATCATTGGTTTTGGAACTCCACCAACTTCCAGTCCATTTTCGCCGAATGTCATGGCCAGTCGCCTTATACCATGGGGTCACATTGTGCCTCCTCACCGCCGATTCATTTCGATAAGCCAAGCTTTCGGATTTTCATTTCTCATGCCGGACCCCATTGGACCACCACCACCTGAATTTGCAACCGCTTGTTTTTGTCTGCCAGCCTTCTGCCTGCACAACACCGACCCTTTCGTTCTCGCAATCGGCTGTATGCATCTTTCTGAAAGTGAAGTAACCGGTGTCCATCGTCGCAACTTTTCCGCTCACTCCATTCTCGGACCACACCTTGGTTCTCTTCTCTCGACGTCTTGGCAAACCTCCTCACTTCCAGTCTTCTTTGCGCTCCTTTCAGTCGCGTATTTTCTTTCCGCTGCTTGACAATGGTCAAAGTGAAAAACGTCAAGAATCTCCCAAGAAAAGATGGAGTGGACATTTATTTCGGCAGAGAGACGAATATTGCTGACGCCGGCACGTGCACCCGTTCGGGACTTTCCAACCCAGAACGCAAAGATCCCCATCGCAAATCCCTGATGAACCCACTTGGCC
Source organism: Lithobius niger (assembly GCA_023313725.1). Lineage (NCBI taxonomy): Eukaryota > Metazoa > Arthropoda > Chilopoda > Lithobiomorpha > Lithobiidae > Lithobius > Lithobius niger. Next base: position 37,951 of record JAHWFP010111712.1, read on the forward strand.
AGTACTTTAGCCCATGGGGCTTTGTGACAGTTGATCACCATCACGTCTAGTGCTCTGCAAGCACCCAACATTTCGCTCTCTAAAACTGAAGTGATCATCACCGTTGCTGCTGCTGGAAGCTTTCACTCGCTGATGAACCCTCTCGGTCAGCCGTCCAGCCCATGGGGCTTTGTTACGGCCTATCACCATCATATCTGATGTTCTGGCCATTGTTGCCACAGCAAGCTTTCGTTTCATATTGAACCACCTCAGCCAGCCATTCACCCACGGGGCTTGGTCACGGCCTATCACCTTCACGTCTCACGCTCAGCAAGTATTCGACCTTTTGTTCCCTGCAACTCAAGCCAATGTAACCCCGTGAGCCGCAGGGCTTCGTCATGGCCCATCTCCTTCACATCTCGGGCCTCGCAAGTAAACTCACTCCGCTCACACCTTGGTTCTCTTCTCTTGATGTCTTGACAAACCTTCTCAGTTCCAGCCTTCTTTGCGTTCCTTTCAGTCGCGTATTTTCTTTCCGCTGCTTGACAATGGACAAAATGAAAAACGTCTAGAATCTCCCAGGAAAAGATGGAGTGGACATTTATTTCAGTAGAGAGATGAATAATGCTGACGCCGGCACGTGCACTCGTTCGGGACTTTCCAACCCAGAACGCAAAGATCCCCATCACAAATCCCTGATGAACCCACTCGGCCAGTACTTTAGCCCATGGGAAAGCAATAGGCATATGAACAATCCCCGAACTTTCTCACCTATTGATGTCCTTCTTCCCAGTTCTCCCCCTCAACAATGCATCCAACTTCAGGAATTGAAGATGAAGAGCATTGCCTCCACATTTTTTCTCTTTTCCTTCATGACTAAAACTCACGTATGGAGTAGACCCCTCACCTTTTCTTGGTCTTCAGCCCTGTGCTCCCCTTTAACAATGCATCCAGTTTCAGGAATTAAAGACAGACTTTGTCTCCGCCTGCAACTCTCTCCTTTCGAGCCTAAAAACCACACGTGGGAAAAGTGCCTCACGTTTTCTAGATCGATTGCCCAGTGCTTTCATTCATCAGCGCATCCACCTTCAGGAATTGAAGATGAAGTGCATCATCTCTGCCTGCTGCTCTTCTCCATGCGACTACCACCAAAATAAGAAACAGACCTCACATTTTCATGACCTTCTGCCTTGTGCCCCATTACAACAACGCTTCCAGTTTCAAGAATTGAAGACGGAGATTAATGTTCCTGCCTGCGGCTCTTCTCCTTTGGAGCTTCAACCCATGCATGGAGTTGACGTCTCACATTTTCAGTCTTCTCTCCAGGACTCCTTTTTGCCAACACATCCAGCTGCAGGAATTGAAGACGAAGAACATCGTCCCCACCTGCTGCTCTTCTCCTTCGGAGCTAGACCCCACAAATGGATTAGACACTTCACATTTTATGGTTCTCTACCCAGTGCTCCTCTTTGACAACGCACCGAGCTTCAGTGATTGAAGACGAAGAACATCGTCCCTGCCTGCTGATCTTCACCTTCGGAGATAGAACCCACGAATGGATTAGACGCGTCAATTTTTCTTGGTTTCCCGTCCAGTGCTCCTTCGACAATGCATCCAACTTCAAGAAATGAAGACGAAAAACATTGTCCCTGCCTACTGCTCTTCTCCTTCGGAACTAGAACCCACGAATGAAGAAGATGCCTTACATTTTCATGATTTTAAGCCCCGTGCTCCTCTTTGGCAATGCATCCAGCTTCCGAAAAAGAAAAAGAAGAAGAGCATCATCTCCGCCTGCTACTCTCCCCCTTCGTGGCCTAAAAGGCATAAATGGAGGAGACGCCTCACATCTTCTTAGTCTTCCAGCTTCAGAAACAGAAGACAAAGTGCATCGTCTCCATCTGTTGCTCTTCTCCTTCACGACTTGAACTCCCATAAGAGCAGGCGCCTCTCATAAGCGTGGTCTTCTGTCCAGTGTCAAACCGTCAACATCACGTTCAACTTCACGAAAAAAAGATGATGAGCCTTTTCTCCATATGTTGCTCTTCTCCTTCATGGCAAGAACCAATGCATGGAGAAGACACCCTTCACTCATACGGCTGTCGGTCCTGCTCTCTCATTCAACAAAGCATTCAGCACCAGGATTTCGAAACGAAACGCAGGGAATGCCAACTTCGAAACCCTAGGAAACTCGCTCATAAAGTGCCCGCCACCGAATTTGACGAGGTGTTCAGTCAGTGCAAAGATTGACAGGTATAGTATATTTTCCAAGCAACAAGAATGTAAATTTTGCCGGCCCACATGAAGGCCGACTGAAATTTGTTTCTTTTGCAAAAGGAAAATATACCATACCAAACCCACCATACCTCCCCTCTTGAGTCACCTTACGAACGTATCTAGAGAGACAAAAAGATGGCAAGATCACGGGGCTGCCGCTTTTGATAGGAGGCCCACGCATGCGCTTTGGGGTTTGCCTAGCTGGCTGGCTGCAACTATTCAAGGCATAACAGCAGCATCGTGAGACACAATGAAAAAAATTGACAGGCATATTATATATTCCTTTTGCAAAAGAAACCAATTTCAGCCGGCCTTCATGGGGCCAACAAATTTACCTATTTTTCTGAGGAAAGAATGAGGGTCATTCTTAGCTTGATACATTAGCCAGCATCTACCGAATTCGCCTATCAGTTTCAGGTACTCTCAGGTACTCATTCTTGATAAGTACTGCAACATTAAATGCCCCCCCCCCCACGCCCCTGCCAGCCTAAGCCCTTCACAGTGTTTGCCCCTTTCCTTGGTGAGGTTAGCAACCTCATGCACCGGTTCGTCCACGAATTTAACGTTCTTCTGGTTCCTACTCCCACTCCTACTCTTAAACAGGTCCTTACCAAAAAACAACCACGTGTCACCCGACCACTTCCCACACAACTTGTCTATGCCCGTCCCTGTGCCGATTGCCCCAAGATGATCTATCTGGGACAGACGGGGCAGGGATGGGACCGTCTCTCCCGTCACATTTGTGATATTGGTTGCTCAGCCCCTAACAGTGCCCCTGCGCAACATTCCTCCTCCACAAATCATAAAATTGACGCTTTTTATTTCACACCACTTTTTGTTCAGCCACACTACTACAGCAAAATTAACCTTGAAACTTTTTTTATCCTGCTTCACCAAGACAACCTGTACAATCTTCAAATCCCAAATCAATCCATTCTTAAATCGTGGATCCATTTTTTCCAAAGTAATTTTTCAAAAGTCACTAATATGCAAAAAAAAAAAAATCTCAAGCATAAACTTAAGGCACGTACTTTCACTACATAACACAGATGTTAACTTCCCTGTAGAGCATTCGTCCTTCCCCACCTCTTTTGTTTAGACTTTCCCATTTTCTCCGTGTCCTGTCCTTCCTCCAGACCTCCACATTTCCGCTTCCTCTGTCCACCATAACATCTGGTGACACCCCAGCTTGGTGCCTGTGTTTGTACAGGCTTTTATTTTATTTTGAAAAATGAAGTCAACATGTAAATTCTGCTTCGAAATATAAGGTACTTTTTATCTCGTGATGTGCGTAGTGCTTTGTGTGTTTGTTTTTAAAATATAAACAGCAATGCTTTGCTCCGCATTTCTGTGAAAATGTAACGACTTTTTTGTCGAGCAAATTATTGCACACATCTGTAGAAGCTCTGAAAAGCTTCTGCCTTTTGCACATGTCGTTGGAATCTCTATAGAACCTATAAACCCTTCCCGAACACCTCGGCAGTTCTGCCCAAAACAGGTTTTATGAACGTTGTGTACTTGAAACCCGCGCTGAATTTGAGCCTTTTTCTACTGTCGTCGTTATTGTGGTATATAGGTTCACTCCTCTTTAGAATGCTGTGATAGTTCAACAGACTCGGATCTCCATCGGAAGGTTTATTAGGATTTTTCAGCATGACTAGCTGCCTCAAATTGTCTGTCCGTCCTTACCTTTTTCCCTTCACTATCATTGTGGTGTCATTCGGCGAATTTCATACGCTCATGATCCCTCTGATTCTAGTTTATTAGAGAATTGGTGGGTATGAAACATACCAACGATCCACGAGTGAACCTGTGGCCGATGTAGTTCTGGAATATATGTGATGGATGTTCGAGTTATGTTTAATAACTAAACAAACTTTTAATCATACGTTCTGGAGTTCTCTCTAGGAATTAATAACTCCCTCACTTTTTATCTACATAATTAAAATCATACGATGTGCGTGCGTGCGTGTGTGTCTGTACCTCTACTCCTCTGGAACCAAAGCACCTACAAAGATAGGAATAGGACCAAACGAAAGATAATTAAATTTCGCTTTTAATAGGCCTATTTTCATCGCTATAACTTGATATTATCACCCTCAAATATGCGAAAAACCCTGAAAAAATAACGTCAAAGTTCGTTTTTTAAACCCTCTTCATGTTTGTTCATGACGTCATAGTTTGGTTATGAAAACCTCCTCGAGCGAAGAGAGATGATCTGGAAAAGGATGTACGAAGGCCGTATTTTGCAACACACCACATATGCATCTTAAAATTGGTTTTATACTAACCAATGAATCGATGAATGGAAAAATCAAAACAATAGATTTGGTTTTAAAACGGTGTCAAACATTCGTGTTTCTGAATAATGGAAGGAAGGAAGGAAGGAAATTGAATGGAAAGATGGTAGGAAGGATAAAAAAAGGAAGGAAGGAACGAATTAAGAATGGATGGAAGAATGGAAAAGAGGAAGAAAGGATGTGAGAATGAAGGATGGATGGAAGGAAGTATGGAAGAAAGGAAGGAAGGATGTGAGAATGGACGGATGGAAGGAAGGACGTATGGATGGAATGTAGGATGGAAGGAACGACAGAAGAATGGATGGAAGGAAAGAAGAAATGATGGATGGAAGGATGAAAGGAAGGATGAAAAAAGGAAGGAAGGAAGGATGGATGGAAGGAAGGATGGATGGATGGGTGGAAGGATAGAAGGAAGGATGGATGGATGGATGGAAAGATGGAAGGAAGTAAGAAAGAATGGAAGGAAAGGAAGGAAGGAAGAATGGATGAATGGATGAATGGATGGAAGGATAGAAGGAAGGATGGAAGGAAGGAAGGAAGGTTGAATGGATAGAAGGAAGGATAGATGGGTGGAAGGTAGGAAGAAAGGATGGAAGAATGAAAAAAAGGATGGATGGAAGGAAGGGTGGAAGGAAGGAAGAGGATGGATGGAAGGATGGGTAGACCTGAATGTGTATCAACTGACTTGATGCATGGAAAAAACAGACTCATAGATCTGGTTTTGAAAGGGAGTCATTTTCTTGGATTCTGAAGCACGGCAGTGCGTGGATTGAGCGAGCAAAGCGAGATATTTCCACGTAAACTAACACTTTACGCCTCATCTCCCCCCCCCCCCTCTTACCTTCGTAGGAGATTACATCTGACGTTCTGCAGATGTTTCTCCAAGTGAGGGATCATCAGAAAGTGAAGTGATAAGACGCCCATGGATAGATCTGTACTGTGCAGGACTTAAAGAACAATATTCTTAAAATAAGTAAAACAAGAAAACCCATTTGAAGTGTATACTAACACAAATTACAAATGATGTGTGGTTTTTGGTGGTTACATTGACTCAGTCACGTTTCTGAGGAAATGTTTGCGCTGATTGGGAAGGTCTGTCTGTATTGTAAGTGTTGCAGCAAGAAAGCTCTTCGAGCGCAGCGAGACGACGCGGAATGAGCGAGCAAAGCAAGCGACTCCGCTAGTTATATTTTTATCTTGAATTAGATCTTAGACACGACTGTCAGTTTTTAAGGTTTTAATCCATTATGCAAATTTCTCTCTGTGCTTTATATGCCCATGACTTTTCCAATGCGGAGAGACTTCGCGACCTGGATTCAAGTGTGAAGGTCGTTCCCTGAGCCGATGTTCGTATCGTAATGCGCCGTCACTCTGCTGTGTGATGACTTTGCAACGTCGTGCTGTCCGTGACGTGGCCTGCCTCGTTTCCGACTCCGTGCGTTGGTGAAGAAGCGTGGGCCATAGTTTTCTTGTATGCTGCCACCGTTTCTGATGCCTGGTTATCCGAATTCTGCTTCCATTTGTCCATCCGTTTCAACTGTCAGCTGCAAACCCTGATCAGGTAAAGAAACTATGTTGTTATCCTTAGCCTAGCTGTTTCAGTTTATGCGTAACAAAGAGGTTGGAATCCGTATGTGCTATTCGATAAAAAGTGGACGTGGCCACCATTCTGCTTTACTTTGTTTAGGCTAATTACACCTACGGTGATTGTGAAATATTTACGCATTAATGCTAGGGTGCGTTTACTAGCTTCTCAAATGTGTTTCACGGCATGCGTACAACGAGAAGGGTTAACCACAGGTATCTAGGAAGCCAGTATTGATGCTTGTGTTTGGCTAATTTCTAATAGAATGTCATTTCTCTTCACAGCGTGATTTATTGTCCCGCGGGAGAAGACGCAGCTTGAACTTTTCTCCGTGGAGTTGTATTTTACCGACGTAGCTGGGGAAGCCTAAATTTTAATCAGTGTTGTTTTAATATCCCGAAGCTGACCAACATGTTTACTTCTTTCTTAAACCTTAACGAAAATCTTTATGCAGGTTATGTCGACGTATTGTAGTTGTCGAAATAAACCTGTTCTATGGAGTTAAGAAAACAATTACAAAACAGGTGAGTGGTATTTTGTTGAGCTTGCTAAGTACTAATTTTGAGCCCACCCTTTCTCAAACCCGGGCCTATCCCTTCCTCCTTATTTTCCCGTACGCTATTCCCA
>JAHWFP010111715.1:0-15087 GCA_023313725.1 Lithobius niger
CCCCCCCCCCCCCCCCCCCCTGTGTGGCAGCCTCTAGTTCGGTGACCGGACAGGATTACAAACTAGCCACCGTTTTCTCTCCTTGTTCACAGTAATACGTTATTTTAGCGTATGACTACGCTCTTCGCATTTACCCACATACGGAACCGTCCTATCTATGTGGTTCATTTTCTAATTGCTGGCGGAGGGAATTTCTTTTTAATAACTATGAATGGGGTGTTACAAGTATTGAAACGGACGCAGCGCGTTGGCATAGTTCTAGCGCGCTTTATCTATAGGCGCATGCGCCGGCACGACTTTTCTATCTTTCTAGAGGCTGGCCAGGAAAAGAATAACTTGGCGTCACCATCGAGTGTTAAGTCGGGGTTCGGGGCAAATCGCCGGTCTGTATAGTGTCTCAAAGTACACTTTGGCGTTCGATTATTACCACACCAAGACGTCAGTGCGTCCACTTGCTCAAATTTAAAAACTGGTTTGTATAGTTGTCCCTTTTCTTGTTTCGGTCTTCGTTTTAAATTCTCCACAGTGATAAATACTTAAACGACATTTATCTCACAAGCCTGAGTGTCTTCAGTAATACCACGCTTTCCCAACAAAGTTAGGCCTAACTCGCCATTATATTTGAGACATCTTGAACTCGTTGTACATGAAAGGTGCACTTGTCCTACCAGACAAAACAAGCAATATTCGAAGCCAACCGAGTCATACTCACCGATCCGACTTTAGATCAATTTAGTTGAAACTTAAGTAATCCGAAACAAACAAATACTCCTAGAGATGAGCTGAACCTTACTGGACCTAGTAAAAGCAGATGGAAGTCTAGTTTTGGTAAGGGAAGGAGCAAACCCGGGAAGTCAAACCGGATAACCTTCGGTGGTTGTATCATAGAGGCCGAGATACTCCCACTGGCGGTGAAGAAGCCAAGAATTCTGTCACATTACCGACACTTTACCAGCGTCTCCTTTTCAGCTCCTGACACAACTTCTTCCGGCATTTATGCTGATGTCTGGTTTGGACTTTGGAGGGGTTCACAATTTATTACGGCTGACGAATAGTACGCACACGTACATTATAAAGTTTAATTTGGGGAAAAATTAAATTGTAAAGATCGCCTTGTCCGTTCCTAACCTAATTGGGCTTATCAGCCAATTATCGGTAATTATGGTGTCATTACCGTGTTGGACAAGAAGACGAAAAGGAAACATTATCCATCAGCAGACTGCTCGGAAAGCACCAAGTGTACTATTGTGTACTACAAGTGTACTACAAGTGTACTACAAGTGTACTAAGTGTACTAAGCGCAGCGCATCTTGAGTCCTGCAGGTATTTTATGAGCGGCTACGTCTTCCTGGAGGGAGCGGCTTTAATCAACGGCCGCCATTGGTTTTGTAACCATCTTGGATATCAACAAGGCACTCTGCTACCAAAAATATACAATCTATTATCTGTGTTCGTTCTGGGGCGAACTCAAGATAGGCCTCGGACACTATACAAAGGCTGGACGTTCGATCACAATGAAATTTTAACCAGTTGTTTGGCGTGAAACGCACTGTTTTTTATGGACTTTTCGGCGCCAAAACATCATTCCCGCAAGGATTCAACAAACGATCGAAGCACTGTTGGCCGGCTCGTTGAAACAAATTCAGTTTAGTCGATGTTATGCTGTAAATTAATATTCGTGATTTTTAGAAGTCGTGAAGAAGCAGCACACAACATTATTTTGCAATTGTTGAGTCGACCATTGAATTTATAAAATCAAACAATGAATGTTTGTTCATTTATCTTCTTACTGCAGTTTCATTTCAGGTAAATGTATTCCCGTTTGGTTTTAAATCCATTTTGCAAATGCTCAGCTGCAAATCAATGTCTTCCAAACTCGGGCAGTGCCCGATTCCGAACATGAATCGGGTTTCGGAATGCTCAAATGCGATTACCAATGACTAGAGTTTAAGAGACTTTGTTTCCACTTAATCGGATAGTAGCCTACGTATGAATGAGCTTCCAATCAGAGTGCAATTATCTACGCTTACCAAAAAAAAAAAAGGTAAAAATGAACGGCAGAAAAAAAGGGAGGGAAAAATTTCAAAGTCAAAATCCCGCCAGAGGCGATCGTCCTTCGTAACGTCCCCATATTTAACCAGTATAATGACAGAGGTTGAGATGTTCAAAGAACCGCCATTTGAGGGCGCCTGTGGCCAACTCTTATCTCAGTTTAAAAAAAAAAAAAAATAGAGAAAAAGTTGTCTACCCCTTTTCCAGACAGACGGAGTCAAGGAAGGGCAAAGCTGCGAAGTGGGGAAACAGGGTGTAAACCCTCCCTTCCTTCCTTACTTTGTTTCAAAGATTTACCCATTGGGAGCGCAGTATCGCAATTAAGTGGGGTCCAAAGGGTGAAGGCACCCGAGCCCAGGGGGCAAGGGGGGCCCTAAATTTAAAGCAGGGGGCCCACATTTGTTAATAAAATTACTGTAAAATAGGCCGAAACCTGGCAAGAAAAATTGTTCAGTCTTTTGGTGCCCCTCTTACCCTTATATGTTACTCTAACCCTTAATACTTTTACTCTTACCCTTTGAAAACTGTAGTTGTGGCACTATGGGTGCAGTCGACTTTCTTTTTTTTTTTACGGTAATTTTGGCGATTTTCGTTGTGTATCTCAAAGTTTGGTCTTATTTTACATGCTTTAAACAAAAAATTAAGATCCGTTTGTTTTTCAGATTTTGTATATTTTAGTTTGAGTTTCCTCCTAAATAAACGAACTTCTAAAAAATTCCGTTAGAATGGACGTGGGTGAATTTTTTTACGGATAAGGAATTTTTTTAGAACGAATTTCCCGTGGTGATAGCTCAGTCATCTAAGGAGGTTCTGATGCTGTTCCTGTACCGTGGTAATGTCGAAATTTTACTTCAATGCCATACCTGCAAATTAAAAGACAAAAAAAAAAAAGGAAATAGTCGAAGTAACCTTTTCAACTGCTAAGGTTATAAAGAGGAAAACAAGCTAAACAACGAAAATTATACACCAGAAATAAAGTAGTACAGTAAATCACCCTTAAGGACTTACGTTTCGTCAGTGGATTGGAACTGGCAACCGAATTCGACCACGGATCACTGACATAATACCTTCATATCAGTGATACTTGATACTTGAAACCATTAATTACTCAACAACAACAAATATTAAAGCTAGGGGCTTCCATAAATATACATTGGAGTAAAAAGCACGGTAACAGATTGTGTGAAGGCAAACCAAGCAGTGCTACATAAAAATACAAACTACGTTTCGAAAATTTGCATACACCTTGCCTTGCGACGTTGCATCCCAAGGGAGCAGCTGGGTCGTTGCTTTTCGACTACCATTTCTGCATCTTTTGAGGGGAGAAATTGGTGGGTTTTATCCGTTTTAAATTACTGTTTTATGCTTTTAACGTAGGATGACTTAGTGGCTTTTGTCATGCTTTAATTTTATTGCTAACCTGATGATGAAAATTGAAAATTTTCGAAACGTTGTTTGTATTTTTATGTAGCTCTGCTTGGTTTGCCTTCACACAATCCATAAATATACGACATCGTGCCTCTCTTCAAATCGTGCAAGGTATTATCCCTTAGGCAACTGTATTTGGAGGAAACCATAGTTGTGTACAAAAAACTGTTGAACGCACAGCTGTAGCACTTATTTACACTAGATCTTGTAGTCAGCTTCACGTTTTGTTACCGAAAGCCAGGCGGGAAATTCTACTTAAAAGTTTTCTTTATCAGGCCCCAAAGATTTACAATGCTTTACCATATCACTTGAAAACCATCCGTTCAGCTCATTGTTTCAAATTGAAGTTACGTGAATGGATTGGTGGGCTTGCTGACCTTGAATTTTGTTTATTATTAATGTTTAATACTCTTATTGCTTTAGTATCTCGGGAATATGCGACTATGTAGGCTACTTGACTTAACTTTTTTTATGTGTGTTTTAATTTGACGTATTTTCGTAGTACTTCATGCAGAATTTGTTGCCACGTAATGACATCTTAATTATTTTTCTCGATGGTTCTGTGTTGCACACGAGTTTACTCTGCAACACAGATTTCCACTCTTCTAATTTCGTTGCCAATTTCGTTATACTCTCATGAAATGCTTTCGAGTGTACAACAGTTGCTGACTTACTTTATCGGTATGGCCATTCTTCTACTGGGACGAAAAGCGCCAGTAAAAAAGTGGACACGCTATTAAACCCGTTATTATATGATTATATTAGTGACTAGGGCGCCATTCGACCGAGAATGCTTGCGGCCACGAGCAGGGAGAATAAATAGGCCTACACGTAAATACAAAGGCTAAAAAAAGGATAAAATTATACGCACAAATCGCTGCAAATTATATAAAGGAAACAAGGCCAACAGCGAAAGTTACACACTTTCAGAAATCGCGTAGTACAGAAGACCTGTCCTCGTTTCTAAGGGAAGCTAAGGTTATCTCCAGACGGAGAGGGACAATTCTACCAAAAAATGCCTAGGAACTTATTCCACCGTCTTCTGATTGCTGCCAGAAGCTGTTCTTTGCACGTGAATAGCAAATTTTGGAAATGGCGTGACACGACAGCAATGTTGTAGCAATGTTTAAAATTACTGCTGCACTTTGGTCTTTAACTGTGCTGTTATTTATAATACATTCAATTTATTATGTATTACATCATTCACTTAGTAGAAACGGGAAACTAATCGTAAATAAATAACGGTTGACTAGCAAATAGCGTTTGGCGAGCGAGAAGGACTCGTTTCATAAACCCGCCCTGATTCTAGGAAGCAAGTTGTTCGTTATTTACTGACGTTGCCACGTTATTATGCAGATTGCCGTCAGTAGGTATAGGTAGCTGATTTTGGAATTTTGCTTCCCTGTCAGACCAGAGCGCGAGTTAAGCATGTCGTTTGACGCCTCCTGACATCAAAAAAAATCGTGACCTGACTTCAAATTACGCAAATCGTCGTGTCAGTGTCAAATGTCCCGGCGACTTTAATTCGTTAATAGAAACAAAACTGCGTCATGTAATTTTATAAATATCAAGGACAGATAGGGAATAAAAAAAACTGACCACAAATCGTTCGACCGATCGTGACGCTGTTGGCAGACTGCCCGCGGGCATTGTAGGGCCTCACCGTCCTTACTTCAATCACGTTTCAGTAACACCCCTCTCAATACATATAAGTCCTCAATTTCACGAACCTGCCGTGTTACGAGGAGAGGTGACGTAAGGAACTGCTCGCCGAAACCAACACTCAACTTCTCGTTCCCAATCAATTTCTTTCTCTCGGCCTTGTACATATCGAAGGCGATGATCGTTAACATCTGACATCGAGCACGTTTTTAAACTCGCCGAAGAGCTCGGCGACTGATTAAGCCAAAAGCGACCGCTTCCATCAAAACTGCCATCACGCCCTCACTTGTTTGTGAAAGTACTTGTTGTATGCATCGATGGGCTAAGTGGCAAAAAAAAAGTGAAATTAACTCACCAACACCCTTGCGTTGCCAAGGACGTTGCTAAGCAGTTAAGGCTAAATGTCGGTCGATAAATATATGAGCATTTTCACAAATTCACAGAACAATTCGTTGACCAATAACACAAAAACCGACCGCTTCCACCAAAAGTGATGTCACGCTTAACCCTTTCACTACGGAATAAAGGGTTAAGCGTGACATCAAGCGTGATTTAAAAAAAAAATAATATTGGGTAGGTCGTGGGATTAGAAACGGCATTCTCTTGGCTTGGAGAAGAGGACGCTGACCACTGGGCAGTTACAGCTCGCTTTACTCAGGGCCCCCAGGACCTCCTCACAAAGCTTGCGGCGCGTATGGGGACTTTGTTGTTGGCCCGAATACTTGATGTTCTTGTTCGAGGACACCAGTAGCGAAGGGGTTTTAAAGGTGCCTTTTCACCTTTTCAACTCTTAGATGCAGCACCGTAGAATCTCCGAGCAACATAAAGAAAATAGCGGTAAATTAAAAATGGAACAGTACTATTCGCAGCAGCGCCGAGATATCTATAACTGAAACCAGATCACGTGACCCACATCAGCCTTTTACATGACGGAGACTCTGGAAGGTGGATGCTGTGTATAGAATATGGGCAACGCTATCGAAATGGTGAACATGCGCCTTCAAGTCTTTTATGATCGGACTCGCTCGAATGATCGATGAGTAAAATGGACGCCACAGTCAAAAAAGTGTTTTTGGTCACCATCGTTTGCTCAGCAATCACCCCTGAGTTGTTATGAACGTTGCTAAGCAGGTTTACATTATATACTGGCCGATAACAACATTTATTACTTATGATCGAGTGGCCTGTCAACTTATTTTAGCTTTGTGGTGATACTGCGTGACGACTATATCTACCAGTTGTTAATCACGTTTACATAAATAATCTTAGCGACGCAATACTCGAGGTCCGCTATCTTTATTGGTGGATTTAACCATGGCCAGTAAACTATCCGGCCCGACCTACAACAAATTAGAGGGGGTAGACAAAATGGACGCCACGACTGGCCCATTTCTTGAGGTATGTTCGGGAACTGGAAAATCGCATCGGGGAATTTTTGTACGGAGAGTCTCTATATCTATTGTCAGCTAGTGGCGGTTTTCAAAACATAATTTTAATTTTACGTAGATTCGCGTGACGCATTTCTATCATCTATAAAAGTATTTTTTAATAGATTTTAAAGTTATCACTCAGCCACGGTTAAGCTACTTCTCTGCGCTTGGGGGAAAAAAGGGACACGTTTGTGTATCCACAAAGTGCTGCAAGTGAGAGAACGTTGGCATTTTTGTACGGAAGGTGTCGCCCTCGGTTGACAAAAAGCAGCAACAAGACAAATCAATCGCATCAGAGGAGCTTTCGGCGGCCATATTGTCCAACCTAATCTCGTACGCTATTTTTCATCCAAGATTCGTCCGGTACTGTAGTAGAGCCCTGATGCAGCAGAAAAACCGGCTCCTATAGCAGATGAGTACGCTGCTTCAGCAGTGACGTCACGCTTAGATATCGGAAGCGTCACCGAGCGTTTATGAACTAGTTTGATAAGGTGTGGCTTCAGCGATGAGTTTATGAAATTGCCAAATGTTTATTACTTATAATCGAGTGACTTGTTACCTGCTGTTTGTTAGCTTAGTGTGTGAAACTGTGTGCGATGCGCCCCACCATTTCTTAATTACGTTTACGTAATTAACTAAGAAAACTGAAAGTCCGCCATCTTTAGTCGGTGGATATTGCAGGAAAACCGCCTGGAAGAGTTGATGAGTCCGATGGCTCAGTAGTGATGCCACCAGGGGAGAGTAACTCTTACATTCGCAATGGTCGCAACGTAACGTCACAAAAGGGTTACTAGCGCAAGTAGCGCTCACCTCTTGACAAGGACCACAACATGGCGCTAGTAATCGTAGGTTTAAGCCGGCCCACATAGGAGTTCAAAGATGCTGGCCAAAAAAAAAAAAAAGCAAACTGCCAAAACAATTCGTGGCATTTTTACAGACCGCATATGGTAAATGTTAGCTAACACAATTTCCTTCACGAAATTCGCTCTCCCTTGCTTTCCTTGGTGTTGTTTGACAGCATTTCTAAGCTGCGTAATCGCAACGTACGGTGGTTTGTTGGGACAGGCAACAACTATTTTTTATACACACAAAGCTTTTATGAAAGTAGAACAAGATGGCCACTGGCGTGGGCGAAGTTTACCAAATAACGATCGTCCAGGTTGTAGTGTATCTTACCCGGTGTTGGAACGACGAAATTCAGCCGTCTTCATGAAAGTTTTCTGTGTGTAGAAAAAAAAGTTGTTGTTTGTCCCAACGAGCCACCTTAGTAACAAGATGCGTTTCTTCCCATTTGCCCTTAAAACTCGTGCCTTCGTGAAGTGACGCGTGCTGAGTGTTGCTTTGCGTAGGCATATGCTCCCTCTCGTAACGAAGTGAGTATATTGCTCTAACGTGTCACAGTGAGTATTGGAAAATTCAACGAGCGAAAACAGCTTTGATGACCGGTGACGGCAGTGCTGAGCTGTTTGGTGGGATTTAGAAAGTGCTCGTTACGCAGGCTCGAGTTACTCTCGATTCAAGACCAACTGGGATTGAAGCTGCGTTTCTAATTGCACTAGTGCAGCGAGGAACACAACTTCAGTTTGAGTGGGCCTTGTCGCGAGCAGGACTCTCCTATACACTTTGTCCAAGATGTAGCGCATATGTACGGGTGAGAACCTCCTGCTATGGGATTGGAAACTTGAACAGCCATACTCAATAGGAACAAATGAAACACAGCAGCACAAAAACGAAAACCACATACTAAAAACAGCTAAGATTCTGTAAGCTTTTATTATGGGATTATATTTCATTGACATGACGTGAATAGGACTCGAACCAACTAACTCTGGATAACAATTCACACGCTCTTACCGTCTGAGCCACTCCTTCAAGGCCCAAGTCTTTATTATAAAAAAAAAAGGCATGGAGAGATGGGCTCAGACATTAGGAGTATCTGAACATGAAGCCAGAGAGTGATGGTAGTTCTGAGTGGCAATGTTGGTAATCTGAATTAATATAAACAAGGAAAAACCAGTGTTAATTCACTGGTAATCTTTGGCAATCCTCTGGTAACCCTTGGTAATCTTTGGTAATCAATGTCTGCAAGTAATCCCGTACTTTGACCAGTTAATACCCCCCTCGCAAAGACTATACTTCCTAAATCTCAGCAACTTAAATCGACATTACACTTTAAAATCCGCACAAACTCTTTCCTTAACAACGTTCGTTAGCGGCAGTGATTTACACCCGACGATGGCGATTAACATAAGGAAATAAGTCTTCTCATCCGTGTTTGCACACCACGTTTTAGTTTTGTAAACCATATTAAGCGTAACGTGTGCGGGAAACAATCGCCAGGGTCGACAACTCATAACTCATTGGTAATAGATGCACTGAGAAAATAGGGTATTTACATAATTTCCAGTTTATGGGCCATTATATTTAGGAGTAAAAACCAGTAGTTAAAACATCCGATCAGCTTCTGTTTCCCCTTTCCTGACCTTCACACCTGGTTTTACTGCGTGCGGTCGTGATTGTTATGACCAGCACAACAACAAAGCACACATTTAAAAGATATGTTCTTCCTGAAACGTTAGTAATCATAGGCATACTTTAACTTTAAGTCGGGGATAGGCTTGTTAGAGAAGTAGCGAGACGTCTGAAAAGTTTTGAAAGCTTTATTGACTGTCAGGAGTGCTGTTTAATTTCATGAAACATTAAAAAAAACCTAACGAGGGGAGCAAGAAAGGGAAACCGCCATATTTATCCTAGATGAAACACCGAAAACAGTAGGCGTCCTCATGGCATATTGCTCGAAATATAAAAACTACAAGGATAACTACGCCGTGGTCTATTTCGAAAATTACGCCTTACTTTAGACAATATAATGAGCATAATTTATTGTTTGTGATCAGGGAAGAATTGTGAACCTACGGTACGCTGAAATTCAGATTTGGAAACTATATCTTACTGGGTATAAGTCGTACATAGCACTGTATCGGTGTCATTTTTTTCAGAATGGCGGGAAGGCGCAGAGGGAGGAGGAAGAAGAGAAGAAAGAGGGAAGAGGGAAAACTTTATCCCACGGTTGGCATCATGTGAAATCAAACGGCGCTCGGGACATGCTGCATAGCGCGACACGGTACGGTACAGCCACAGCACGCCTTGCGTTAATACGTGTGAAATCAGACATACGGACCCTGTCATACAAAGGTAAATGAGCGACTTGCCTAGCGTGAGACCTCATCTATACAGGTGATTTTGACGCGTACGCGTGACGCTCGACACTTGAAACTAGAGCTTTTCCCATGCTTAACGCTTAAGCACAAGCATTTACAATAGAGCAGGCGGGCCAATGAGCGCGTTTTGATATTTTTAAGCTTCACGCGAATATCAACTGGACGTAGATCGGTGAGCGTCGAGCGACACTCCAAGGCTACCTGGATGTAAAGGCTTAACGTTAGAAATTCGACGCGTCGTCCAGTTAGCCACCGATTCTGCCACCAGTCGCGCTACTTACACCCCAAAAATAAACTGCTTTAGCATGCGGACTGAACTGTTAAAGGTACGTGTGACACGCGATAGGCGGATTTGAAACTTAAAACACTGCATTGACACCAAATTATTAAAAAATTTGGCAACAATGGCTTCATGCTACGTATCTCTTTTTTCACTCGACGACAAAACAAAGCCTCCGGGGGTTTTATATCATGTATTTCAAGCAAAAGAGCAACAAGGGTAAGTGTGTATGATACGCTACGGCGTTTTTAATTCTCATTAAAAATGTGTTAAACGATCCTTTGACGTAGCAGTAAATTGTCCGAAGACTTTAAGAATAGTCACCATTACCGTAACATAATGTTCGTTTAGCGCTGCAACACCGGTAAATCTAATAATGAGAAGATATCACGTTTTTGTGCATCTCGCATACACTAATCAATGCTACGATTGGGGTTTTTCGTTCTTCGTGCTTTCAGTTCAGCGTAATGCTTGGGCGACGCGTCTAGCATGCTACGTGAAACCGAGCGTTAGGTCTTTCTTTTAAATATAGGTAGTCTTGGACACTCGCACGCTTAGTTGCATGCTGGGATAGGAAAATGGCGACGTTAACGTATTACATCGACGCCGCAAGAAAAGAAAACGTGGTGCGCTAAAAGGTTGAAGGCTCAAAAATAAACGGATAAATATCTTAATTACAGTGACCTTGACCGGTATGGCATCGAATCTTGTTGCTGTAGAAGTGTGAAGTTGTGAAAAGGAATAGTTGGATCGAAGTAACGGCTGGCATTAGCAAGCTCACGCATGTAAGATTTATAAACGAAGCAGCATGGAATCAAGCGTGGTGACGTCACTAAAGGGTTGGCCTACTCCCCCCTCGAGCAGACGCTATTACGAACATCACGCGCCAAAGCGCTTTCATATTTTTTAATACATCTGTGCAAGCAAGTGGTGGAGTAGTTCGTCGGACTCTAGCTCCTCTTTTAGATACATAAACTTGCTTTGATTTTTTTGTACTTTGAATACAAAAGTTAATACAGGGCCGTCATCAGTTCCACTGTCGACGTAATGGAGCAGGCTCCGCTTTCTTTGCTTTTTGGCTGTCAATCCGATCGTATTTGCCTTGTAATTTCTGCACAATAAGAGACAGTTGCTTGGGGTTTGAAAAGGTGGTGAAAAAAACCCCGTGAAAATGGTGTATTCAAACGTCCAAATCGGTCGACGAAAAGTGAAAATATCTTGAATTTGGTTTATTACCGCCTAACGCCGCCTGTTTATCATCAACAATCAATCTTTTAACAATCGGATGCCTTGAACAATTAGAAACGGCTTCGCGTCTCGTTGTTGTTTTGATTTTGGCTCTTGCTATTGGTCCATTTTGTCACCCTGATGGTTCCTCAATCCCATGTCCGATTCCGGATTTTTCTTTTGATAAACCTTGTCCGGACTCCCGTGCTACTGCATGCAAAGTTTGGTTTGGATAGTCCTTGTGGTTTTTGTGTGATGCGCGGTCTAAGATTACATTGGAGTGTCTTCATAGCGAAGATAGCTCCAATAAAGTCCGTTATAAAGTTAATGGTTACAGCCAGTGGGATATTTAGGAATTTTGTTGGGGGGGGGGGGGGGGTAAGGGAAGCAAAAAAAAACGGAATTCAAAATGGGTCCGAGAATACAGCTGAGGGTCTAGAAAGGAAAGAAATGGGGGGGGGAGAGGGGGTGGTTTAAAAGGACTTAATCCTCTCCATATTTTCTGCGTCCTGCGTGTAAATACGATTGAGTGAATGTAGGAATATCGTCTTGTATGTGGGGGAAAACAGGAAAATAAAAGCGTTTGCAAGATTTACATGCGTCTGAACTGACGTTGCAAAACTGTGTCATACAGAGCAGTCAAAATGAGGCATGCACCTTTAAGTCCCCGGATCTCTTCAGAACAACATCTTTTCAGCAATTTTAGTACCTGTTGGCAACTTGGCTTCGCGGTTTACCTGACGTAGTTCACAACATGACCGACGGGGACGAAAGGTGGACTGGAGTTTTAGAGTGTTCGCTGCTAAACTGGGAATAGAATTTTGGTCCAAATCCTAACGTTCAAAGCTTCTATAAACCTAAGGTGGAATAACGTCTCACATAAAGTGGTTCGGATTCATAGGGTGGATTTATTGACTCACGTGATTTGCAGGTTCGCGTCACAAAAGTATGGAAGAGGAATGAACGATTGGTTCGGTTTGGTTTTGGCTTAATGCCAATTGTACAGAATTTTAGTTTAAATGGTTATTAATGGAAAATGTAAGCTTTGAAAGGGTCAGGATGCTGCTGACGCAAGCGTTGGTTGAGTCTGGGTTGAGTTGAAATTGACCAAGGGTTAAAGGAAAATATTGTAAATAAAAAGCCTAAAAGGCATCCAAAATTGGCGATTGATGCGGGACTGAGTTATTTGGGGGGGGGGGGGTCAGGAGGCAAGGTGAATTTAAAAGCTAAAATGCAAGCTAAAACTTCATCTAGCATCTTGCACAATTGATTGTTCCCATGATACCAAACATAACTGGGTTTCATTGTTTAAAACAAGAGATTATAATTAAAGACAATGTCCTGTTGTCGTGAATGCTACAGTCATTGTTGACATCTGGACACAGAATCGGTGTTCGTATCGGCAGCTCGATATCGAGGATCGGCAAACGTAAACAAGCTCTCTACACGCATTTGAAGTGTTAAAAAGCCAATTTTCATAAAATTTATCAATTGCAATAAACACCTTAGTTGCCTATTTTACCAAATTTTGCTCTCCAGCTTTGGCTATTGGGAGGGACCGGGGGAGGGGTAGTGTTGGGTGCGCCGCCGGTTGCAGGCAATCTTAAAGAAACGAAATCGCACGTGTGTTTCTGCGTAAAGGTGGGGCCGATCTAACCCATTCATCACCCAATCTGGTTACACTCGAGGTTTAGAGTGGAGCTATTAATCAGTATACAAGGGCTTGACGATAGAGCCTCTGGGCTGCACTGGACGGGATCTGAATGTTTTCATTACTACCGGACCAATTATCGTAATTACGGCAAAGAGGAATTCGTTGCAGCCACTTCAAATTGCACGTGCTCCAAACAGCACCCGATGATTTATGACCGGAGATATTGATTTTATGGAAGACTGGTTACCTGATACAATAGTTTACAACAACTGATAGCTGGTTTTCTTTTTCTCTCCGACGGTAAGGAAATGGGA
Organism: Lithobius niger; assembly: GCA_023313725.1. Classification (NCBI taxonomy): domain Eukaryota; kingdom Metazoa; phylum Arthropoda; class Chilopoda; order Lithobiomorpha; family Lithobiidae; genus Lithobius; species Lithobius niger. The sequence continues at coordinate 13,269 of JAHWFP010111715.1, forward strand.
TTGATTCTGGTAATTGAGGTTGATTAAGACGTCAAGAATGCCGGCCCCCCCACGGAAGAGGGAAGACACACACACACATACACGCAGACACTTAAAAAAAATCTTGATTATTTTCCCCCACTCTCAAAAATGGCCTCCAGAGATATGAAACTTCGTTGGAAGCCTAGTCAGGGCCGAATCGAATTGCATCCAGTTTTTATAGGACCGAGTTGAATAGCAAGGTGTTTTTTTTTATTCCTTCGTATATTTTTTCTTTTCTTTTCCCTTTAACCTTGTCTTCACGTGAATTCCTCCCTTAGGTATTATCACGATTACGACTGTTGTTATTAAATTGATATGTTCCAATAAAGCGTCACGAATTATTACATTTCGAGTGTTCATGCAATGTTCTGTAAATTATAAAATATAAACGCACTTGTAGTTATCAAGCAGAACAAAAGCAAATAAGTAGCATAACTAAAAACATGTCACTAATTACTCGGCGCTTCAAGACTCAGCCTCAAGAGAAGATTCATTACACGTATGGAAAAGACAATAACCGAAAAAAATCTAGACACACGGTAGTATGTCGCCGCCAAGTAACAGTCGATCATCCAATTGTAGACATCCGATTGTTTAATAATGATTGTTAATGATAAAAGGCGGCCTCACAGACATGTGTCTGTTAACTGTAAGAAACTTAAAGCATATTTTGGCATGTTGAGGATTGCGACAGAAACCTTTCAAATTGTGGTAAATATAAGGGGGAGGTGCAGGGATAAAGAAAAACTGGAAGTTAAAGGCTGAGTGTCCACCTTTCATAACAATTCAGCAGGGCTGGCTTTTTCTTAAAAGGGGAGTTCTCTCTGGGAAAAAACATTGAAAGAACAATTGGTAGCAAATGTAGAAAAGTAATAAAACGTAGCATTAACCGCACACATCTTTTACATTTTAAAAGAATGATTAATTCTTTTGTTTTTTAACGAGCATAGCCTTGGCAGGTTATATACTATATTTTTGAAGTTGACTACTGGTTTCATTTTTGTGTGTTGTATCATAATGCTTTAACATTTAAGTTGTGCTTTAAAAAAAATTAAATGCAGTAATATTACAGTTAACATATTCTCGGCCACTTTTCTGTGGTTTCTGTTTAGTTTTAGAAGCACTTTTATATTTTTAAAATTTTTATGTCGACTTTTTAGGTATACAACTGCAATTAGGTATTTTTTGTTTGTGCCATACTTGATGATTTTATTGATTGTAAATGAATAATTAATAACTTGACTGTATATTTGTCTGTTTCGGCTCTAGGAAAGTTCGAAATTTAAAGCCGTCCTTTGGTAGTAAACCACTACCTTATTTGTTATACAAATCGCTATAAATAATACAATAATAATAATAATAATAATAATAATAATAATAATAATAATAATAATAATAATAATAATACATAGGCAAATTGGAAATAAGCTATGAAAGCAGTGGTCTGATGATGGATTAGTTATCAAGTTTTATCCAGGTCACGTCACTCGAGTGAGGTGGTCGAACGACGTGACTTAAAGGTGCCTATTCACCGAATGAAAGGTTGCAGCATCTAGCGTCGTCTACCATTATTTAGTCCTATGTAGCACTTGATTTCAACAAGCGAAGGAGTGCTCAAAGAAATTTCTTTTTACACCGCAAACTCGCCATGTGTCCCCTTAGTTATTGAATGTAACGTTGGTGCGTCCACGTGCACCAGGGAGCATCAGTCAAGGTTAACGATATCACTGTCACTAGATGGTCCCCCCATGTAGCGATTCAAAATATGTGTTTCAAAACGGTCGATATATAGAAAAAA
>JAHWFP010111716.1:0-11254 GCA_023313725.1 Lithobius niger
TTTTTTTGGGACGCTCAGCCCTTATCCCTCTGGGTATTCGATGAGGGTCGTCAGGTAACTGGCCACCGTACCAATGATCTTGCGGCGACGGCACTGCAAAGCCAGATTGAAGTTGTCGCCTTATTATTTTGGGTAAGGGGGAGCATTTGGATTTAACCCCTGAGTTGTCTGTGAGAGCTGGCTCACATTAGTGTTGACAGTGTTTGAAGCCCAAGCTGGGCGAAGCTCAGCATGCTTCATCCAACAATTTTTAGCTAAATGCCCAGATTTAAAGCATTCATTACAAACTACTGCCTGTCCTCTGGCTTTGTCTAAACCAGAAAATAATGATTTAGGCTGAGTTTTAAGCTGCTGATCGTTCTGTTTAGTTTGAGCAGTGGCAACAGTTGCTGGTTGAGAACGAGTTAAATCTGCAACTAACTTGGGAATAGAAAAATTGCCTGCCCTAACAGGCTCAACTAATTGTTTAGTTTGTAAACAGGAACTTATGTCATGATTAGCAGTGTTATGCAACTGACAAAATTTTCTCTCTGTTGCAGGTGCCGCCGCTGCAGGTGAAGACACTACAGGGACCTGTACAGAATTGGCAGAACGGCGTTGATTGTTTACAGACACGTTCGGGTTAGTCAAAGTAGGTATTGGTGCGTCAACGGATAAATTATGGCCAGTTTTTGAAGCTAAGTATGTTTCCATTCTTGTCGCATAGTTGTAAAATTCGACCAAGTTTGAAAAATCCCTCTGACAAGCATAAGGTTGAAACCTTTCAGACAGATTTTCTTTGATGATTTCGATAAGTTCCTCAACAGAGTAACTATCATCAAGTTGTGAAGTAATTGCCTCACATCTTCGAAAAAAAGTCTGGAAATTTTCATTCGACCCCTGAACTGTCTGACGTAATGTTGCGACTAAACGCCTATTTTTAGAAGGAGGGTGAAAGGTGTTTTTAAAAGCTGTACAAAATTCCCTGTAAGATGAAAAGGGTGGGTGCTGGTAAAACCATCTATACGCTTCCTCTGTTAATGTTAAAGGAATGCAACAAGTTAAAAATTCCTCATCAGAATAACCTTTCACTTGCTTAATCTTAGACAGATCAGTCAGGAACACATATGCTGGAGTGGACGATGCTAGCCCACTAAATTTAGGTAAATCTAAAGCCTTAACTTTAATGTCTATCCCTCTGTTCACAGGTGTAGCTGTAGAAAAAGGAACATTACCCAAATTCTGATCAGTGCAGGTTGGAAAATTTGGTGGATTGGAATCTGAAAAAGGCTGGTCTTGAACATGCAAAGAATAAGTTTGAAATTGAGTGTAAGGTGGCAAAATTCGGTCAACTTTTAAAGGTTTAACCAAACTCTCATTTTTTTTATTAATGTGCAACTCCATTACAGCCTTTGACATTTTCTCAACCTGATCCAATTTATTTTCCAAAGCCTCATATCTATCCTTACAAGACTTAGAGCAAGAAACTCCTGAACTGGCTTTGCTACTGCAAGAACTCGAATGAGTCCTTAAAAGTTTAGGATTTGTTTTTAATTTAGAGCCGTTACGCACCTCTAAATCTAGATTAACTTTTGACTGGCCTGGCAACACATTAGACTGTAACTCAACTGATTCAACAAGTTGTTTAGGGATAGTATTCTTTGCTAAAGGAACCTTAACAGTTAAAGATTTACCTTTTGGTCTACTATTTTCAATCATTTGTAACTGAGAATCACTAAATGGAAAACCATCGCCCAAAACATGCACTTCTGAAGGATCAGGTAAGCTTACAGCCTTAAGTGATGCTAAATTGATGTTTTCTGAACTTACGTTTTTAACCCAATCTTTGCATCTAATTTCCTGCTCCTTTTCAGTTGAGGAACTAGTAATACTCGACGTTCTGTGCCGTCGTGACTTCTGCATGGGCACAACACTGCCACACGATGAAGCAGGGTCAGTGACAAACCCACGAGTTGCTGCTAAAACTTCTGCAGGGGCTGACAGACGCATAGGAGGAGTTACTGGTTCTCTTCTGGAATTCTTCAGGGGGTCTGAATGGCGATGTTCAGCTAAACTCCTGGCTAGGATTGATGGTAAGGACTTCAATAAAAACTTCAGCTGGTCTGACGACATATTTGAAGTAACATCGTCTAACTCCATTTCTTCTTCTCTAGAATCGATGGAATACTGGTCAGACTCAAAACTTCTGGCAGCTGACGAAGTTGTGCTCGGGAGATAACTTCCTTCAGATTCAGGTTGGCCAAGAATTGGTTTGTTTAAAAGCTGCTGTCTTCGAGGGAGTAAACGCTGAACAGGTGCAGAACATGGCTCAGGTACACTGCTTAATTCTTCCTCTCGAATCTTCTTCTGTAACAGCTTACGTCTAAAATCGTCATTTCTTTTAATGTCAGCTTGCCTGCCATCTTCATCCAATTGAGCTACAGATATCCTCTCCAATGGCTTACTACTGCTGGACCAGGACTGGTTGAAAATTGGAGTAGAATGAACTGGATTTGATGTAATTTTCTTACAAGCTTTCCTTGTCATCTGTCGTTTTCCACTACTTTTGCTGCTTGAAACATGTGATGGTGAACCATGGACAGAACGAGCCTCAGTTTCCCTCCTGGGTAGAGTCAAACCTTCGTTTCTAGCCAAACGTCCTGAAGGCCCAGGGCTAACTGGTGATGAATGGAAATAAACATTGGTTGTTGGTGAACTCTCTGGCTGATACTGCAGGAACCTGCTACTGTAATCCACGTAAAAAGGGCTTGAAATTGGGAATGGATTCACCTCTTCACGCTGATCCAGAGCTTTTATATCGTCCAAAACAGTTGATGGCGTCACAGTCGTGGTGAATCTGGATGCTTCCAGCCTCGCTTTTGTTGCACGAAGCGGGTAACGTGGCGTGTCTTCGTCCATTGTTTTTATAAAAACTTATACACTGCCCTAAACGGGTACAGGACAGGGGATTGGAGGGATTTGGCTTCTCCTAACAACCCTGACAACTTCATTTTTATGACTCCAAGATCCTCAACATTGCATGAGAAATTGGGGGTTCGAAATTCAAATTTTTAGCGTTTTGGCCGAAATGCACCAAAAATGTAGGGAAAATGTAGCAAAAATGTGATGTGATGTGATGTGATGTGTGTGTGATGTGATGTGATGTGTGTGTGTAATGTGATGTGTGTAGTTTCATCACGTTAGGGCCGCCCACTCCCCACATTTCTGTCCCCACATCTCTGTCCCTACATTTTTGGTGCATCGGTGGTTCAGTGGTAGAATGCTCGCCTGCCACGCGGGCGGCCCGGGTTCGATTCCCGGCCGATGCACCAAAAATGTAGGGACAGAGATGTGGGGACAGAAATGTGGGGAGTGGGCGGCCCTAACGTGATGAAACTAGAGTGTGTGGGAATCAATAATAAAGAAGAGACTTGGCTGGGTTGAATATTTGATGGTTCATTACTGTTGGATGTTATATACAGCCTCGCCTGCCACGACTTTAGCCAAACAGTTCTTAATTATGACAATGTGATGGGTAAGATACAATGATTGACAGGGACATGAAAGTTTAAACGTGGCGGACTGGGGAAATTGGGGGAGGAAAAGGAACAAATTTCTAATAGTAAGGCCAAAGATTACTTACGGGACGTTTAGGGTGGAAAGCTGGTTTGGAATGACTCATAATATTTGATTACTTAAAATTAACAATATGTTGGCAAGGCAGAGCGCATGCTTAACAATTGGTTTGAGTTCGGCATGCACAACAATATAGTGACTTGAATTTCAATAATAGAGGCAGGGCACACTTAAGATCGTCATCCAGGCTCAGCTCAAGGGAATCAAGATGCTGGGTCAACAGTCCCAGCATCAGTTCGTCCAATATTGACGTTAACAGGAGCTGAGGCAGGATGAGTCACTACAGAATAAGGCTTATGATACGACCTGGCGTTATGGGATTCTCCGTAATCTCTATAACTGCGGCTTGAGGGGACAGATGCCACTGTTGCTTTCCACCTACCTCTCAGGCCGTTCTTTTCGTGTTCGTGTCGGGGCGACTCTTTCCCGCCCGTTTGTCTTGGAGAATGGTGTGCCTCAAGGAGGTGTTCTTAGTGTCATCTTGTTTGCTATTGGGATCAACCCCATTGCTCAGCAAGCTGCTGTTCCCCAGTCATTGTTTGTCGATGACTTCGGCCTGCGCTTTCGGGCAGCTCGCATGCAGACCTGCGAGCGGCAGCTACAGCTGGCGATTAACAAAGTCCAGACCTGGGCGGTCAGTAATGGTTTCCGGTTTTCTCCGGACAAGACTGTGTGCATTCACTTTTGCCGCCAACGAACACTGCACCCAGATCCTTGCCTGTACTTGGGGCAGGCGCAGATTCCTGTTGTCCCACAGGCACGTTTCCTGGGTCTGGTGTTCGATTCCAGGTTATCTTGGCTTCCACACTTGCGCCAACTTAAAGACAAGTCTTTGCGAGCACTTAACATCTTGCGGGTTCTGTCGGGCACTTCATGGGGTGCCGATCGAACTGCCATGTTGCGCCTCTACAGAGCCCTTGTCCGCAGCAAACTTGATTATGCGTGCATGGTGTATGGTTCGGCTAGTGACTCGACTCTCCAGGTGTTGGACACTGTGCATCACAGTGGCCTGCGTGTGGCGACTGGGGCATTTCGAACTTCTCCAGTGGTCAGCCTCTATGCTGAGGCCTCGGAGCCACCTTTGACCATTCGTCGGCGGAAGTTGGCCATTCAGTATGCTGTGCGTTTACGTGCTGTGGAATCCAGTCCTGCTTGGTCCATGGTTTTTGGGCCAGACTTGCGAGTTGGTAGACGCAGGGTGGGTAAGGGTGATTTCCGCGATAGGCTCCAGCAGTCCTGTCAGGAGATAGCCTTTGAAATGCCCACCGTCTTGAGGCTTGGGGGGGGGGATGCCGGTGGCCCCTTGGCTTGTCCCAAGTGGCATTTTCATTTTCGCTCTGGCGTCCCTCCCGAAGGGTTCCACTCTACCAGCAAGGTACTTACAGGAGTTCCGCCGGCTGTGTTCTCAGTACGCCGGTTATCAGCAGCTGTTTACTGATGGGTCGAAGTCAGACGCTGGCGTGGCTTGTGCTTGTGTTTATAAGGGAGTGACGGTTGCCCATCGCCTTCCATCAGGCTATTCTGTGTTTTCTGCAGAGCTCTTGGCTCTCGGTTTGGCGGTGGAATGGATCCTTGGCCTTCAGGGCACGCATTTCATTATCTTTAGTGATTCCATGAGTGCCCTGGAGTCCTTGGCGACTTACAATCCACTGAACCCCTTGACACAACGTGTCCAAGCTTTGCTTTCCCGCTTGCCTGGCCAGCGGAAAACCGTGCTTTTCTGCTGGATCCCGGGCCATGTTGGGATAGGTGGAAATGAGCAAGCGGATTCTGCAGCAAAAGGGGCCCTTTCTGGCCCTCTCGGAAGGGATCTCAGCCTTGTTCCCTCGGACGCTTTTCCAACTCTGCGTCTGAGGTTACACGCTTTTTGGCAAGCCTCGTGGGATGGACAGGACGGCAATAAATTACGAGCTATTAAAGGCACTGTTGAGGAATGGCACTCGGCGTGTCGCCGCAGTCGCCGTGAAGAGGTGGTGTTGGCCCGTTTGCGCATTGGTCACACTCGACTTACTCACTGTTTCCTTTTGCGGGGGGTTGACCCTCCTGAATGTTATTGGTGTCGGCTGCCACTTACGGTCCGCCACTTACTTGTTGATTGTCGCCATCTTGATGGTGTTCGTCGTCGTTTCCATCTTCCGCATGACATTGCGCGTCAGTTGGGCGATAAGTCTGTCCTCCTGTCCGGTGTTTTTCAATTTTTGCAGGAGGTACAGATGTATGACAAGATTTAGATTAGGGGTTTGAATAACGTCTCTGTAATGTGTGGTGCAGTGGCAACCCGGACCACTGCACTGTGACTGAGGTTGGCGCTAATGACCAAGTTGTCGACGCGCCATTAAGCCTCAATTCCCCCCCCCCCCCTTGTAGGCAGTCGGAAATAAACTACATGTAAGCCATGATTTAAATACTCGAAGATAACGAATTTTGGGTTTAAGGGCGATATCTATGCAACCAAGCATATTTGGATAGGTATTGTACAGGGTGCCAAACAATGATATCACCCCCCCCCCCCCTCCCCTTATGAATGTTTGTGAAAATTTTGGATCCATCTTTAAGGACAATGTTGAAAACTCGATTTAATCGTACCATGGTCTACCCATGGTCGTACTAAGATGGAAGTGCACATCGATGCGGTGCCTCTGGAAATGGAGTTCAACATGGAGCTTTTTGAGTCACTTTGTTTTCCTACCCTGCTCGTCTTCAAGCTGTTGGTAACGCCAATGAAGGGAACACTGAATATTAAGCTTTTGAGTGTAAATCCACTATAAAATGGGCTACCTATTGGTACTTTCATTTTCTTTCTATCATGCTATGGGGAGGAGGGGGTTGCTATCATTGTTTTGCCACTCTTATAAGACATTTTAACTTATCTTTAGTTCCTTAGTTTGCAGTGAAAGTTTATCGGTTTTATTCTGAAACATCCTTATATTAATAGCTAGAATGTCACATTCATTGATTCGAGTGGTATATCAACTAGTTCGTCTGTATTCTAAGTTTTTGGGAAAGCGGACCATAATAAGCATACTTTCAAAATGGCCGCCTGATTTCGAGATGGCGGACTTGACTGATGAATAACGATGATGGCAGATTCATTGTTTCCAGTGGTATAAACTACTTCGTCTATACGTTCTAAATTGTAAGAAATTCGGACGACAATAAATGTAATTGCAAAATTGCCGCATGAATTCAAGATTGCAGCAATACACCTAAATAGCTATGTTGGAACATTCATTGTTTCAGTTCGTATCATCCATTAGGTGACGCCATACATTTGGTGGCCATTTTGGAATAATGTTTATTATCGTCTGAGTTCCTTAAAATTCAGAACAAGACGAATGTTCTAAATTTTAAGGAACTCAGACGATAATAAACATTATTCCAAAATAGCCAACTAGTTTCAATATGGCGTCCATTACACATTAACGACTACCGTGGTACTTCATTAATTGAATTTTTATTAACTATTTCGTCTACTTGCAAAATTTGAAAGAAACGGAATTTTCAAAATGACAGACATAGGTGGCACATAGCATTCAACAAGAGATTGTGGGATTAACGTCTTTACCAAACAACGGCAGAAAATTATGCAAACTATGATATGGGATTCGTATCTACAATGAATAGAAGGTTCCCATCCTACACAGAAAATTAGGGACTATTCCTTTATGACTATGGATGAACACAACACGTGAAAAGGACACTCTCCCTTCCTCCTTTACGTGGCTCACAACCCTTGCTGCTGCACACACCATACCATCATGATTGACCCACTTAAGGCATAATATGTTTTTTATTTACATTTTTAACCTCTCTGATGAATGTATCACTGCTTTTTATATTATTCTCGGTACCGAAATATAACAATTTTTTATTCGCATGTGCTATTGCTTACGTTTTCTTGATTGTACGCCTGTGGATAAAAAAAAAACTTTCCAAGCAATCTTAAAATCGCAAATGTTTTCTTTTGTTTTGTTTTGTTTTCAGTTCTTACATTTAATATGCTATGTTTGTTTGTTTGTTTCTGTTTTCAACCATCTAACACGATTTTCGTTATTTTTGGTTAGTGGTCATATCTCGGTTGATGGAGTAGTTGTTGTTTCGATATAAGTGCTTGAAACGCGTACCTTAAAAATTAGCAGTCGTCATGAAAGCTTACAAAACGCACCAACATAAAGCACTGCGTTTTAAAATGTGGTTGGTCTTACAATCATCACTCCTTTCATAAGCGTGTGATTTTTTTTGTGAAACATTGGTTATGTAACAGTTGTTTTTATATAAGAGAGTCGAACCGAAATTGAGTTGTCCAATGTAGACGATAAGCCTGCAAGCCTGTAAATTATTCAATAATTCAGACGGATCAGGGCCGGATTAAACCTTGTAGAGGCCTGGTTCTAAGGATTTATTGTGGTCCTTCCCTCTTCCTCCAAAAAAGAGTAAAAAGAGTTTTTTTTGCACACGTTTTTTTTCAACAATAAATTTTTTTTTGAAAAAACAGTAAAAGTTTTTAAATAGTATCTCATTTTATTGTTCCCATGACCGTAAGGCACCCTTAAGGCTCTTTTCGGCCTGCGGCCCAGTGCTTCAGACCCAACGCACCCCCCCCCCCCCCCCCTTAATCCGGCCATGAGACGGATGCAGTCGTAATCAACATAGGCATCCATCATCGCATCATCCCCGATAGCGGTGTTCCAGTTTACTGTTACCACACCTCATAATCGACGAAAGTAGAGCGACAAGAACAGATGTCACCGACAATAATAACCACTGTTGCTACGTTATTTTTAACATGCGCTTTCTCGAGATATTCCTGTGGTACTGAAAGGCTGCAATACCCAAATTATGGAGTTCGTGTTGTACTGCAGTAGTAGAGCCAGTTTCGTTTCGCTCCCTTCCGAAAACATAACCACTCGATAGTAATAGTATTTTAGATTCAGAAATTAACATGAACCACAGCAAACGAGCGTGCAGTCAACAGCGCATTGAAATCCTATTCAAAGACGTTTCCACGTGGAGTATTCTTTTTTTTTTTTTGGGGGGGGGGATGGGACGTTGCACCCAATTTAAACTAAATTGCAGCTTTTGTCCGCATTGTCATTTTTACCAAGATCCCTGAATTTTACCAAACTTGCCGCAAGAATTATGCTAGGTGTCTCAGTGCACTACTACGGTGTCCTTTCCAATAATAATGAATGCCGAGGAATTGTTACCGCTACTTGGTAAGACCGCAATTGCATGTGTGTATGCAAATCATCGACCACGGAAAATGCGTGTATCTTGAGAAATAATTGTCAATAATTAGTTGTGCAGTGTGTGTGTTGTCTACATTGGAAACACAGATTTCCCGAAGGTAATTTGAAATATCCACAACAGATGGTGGCAGGCGTCCGTGCAAGGTGCTATCTGGAGTTTGCGGGAAATACTGGAGTATAACGAAAAAAACTTAAAAGATAGTAAAACAACGGATTTAATAAAGAACAGATAATGTGCAAAGGTGCCAGGTTCAAATTGTATGTCCCTTATTTTTATCCATTTATTATTATTCGTTCTAATTTTGTTGGAACTGTCATGTATATTTCTCTCCTCTTTCCACCACACGTTAAAACCGCAAATCGTTGCGCTGTAATGGTTGCCATCTAGCGGTCGGATTCATAAATATAAAATGATAGTCTCGTTAGCTTTGCGCTGCGCTGCGTACTATCAAGGAATGCCATATATCGGTTCTTAAGTAATCTTCAGGATGAACTTCCACGCTAAACGTCAAACTTTGAAACCCTATAGTTTCCCCAGGAATTCACATAGGCCAACGAAATTCGGTATTTGGAGTCGTGTTATATCTATTTCACTACATTAAAAATTTTAATAATACAATCGAACCGTTTGGCCTCCACACCATGGCTATTTCTTATTGTTGTTGTTTTGTGCCCTCGTCTTGAGATTGCAACAATGAGTCGATTTTCAACTATTATAATTTAAAAAGTAGGTATTCTTGTTGGGGAAATTTGCTGTCACCTAGAGACCCTATGACCCGATTTTCAACTTTGATATCTTAAAACGTAGTTATGAACAAGGTCTAGGGCCTTGTGAATGGTATTTTAATGTGACTACAATTCTTGTTGTTGTTCTTCTTCGTGGGGAAATTTTGTTCTTACTTAAAGATAGAACCAATGAACCGACTTTCAACTTTTAAAGTTTAAAACGATGAACACAGCCTAGGGCCTTTTGAACACTATTTTTTAGTGATAACAGTATTTTTATTCTTCTTCTTTTGTTGGGGAAATTTTACATTTACTATATCGAACTAGTGATCCGATTTTCAACTTTTATAGCTTAGAATGTTATGTAGCATTATATAATCCTGTATAACTTTTGCAGCTTAACAAGGACAAGGATATTTTGAACGTTATTTTAATATGACTGGTTTAGCTCATAAAGTATTCATCTCATCTATGTCTTATCACGGTCACCTCATCATCAAATTTCCACTTATTTATAATGCCTGAAATATATCTCAGAAAAAAAAACAGATATTAACATTAAAAAAAAGTTTAAGCATTTAAAATAGATATATAAGCCTTACAAAAAAAGTTGATACTCTAAAGGAACAGATACAAGAAAAAGACATGTAAGCCTTCAGCGTCACAGTATTAGAACCAGTAAAAGAACCTCCAACTAAAAGAACCTCCAACCTTTTTTTTGGGACGCTGGAGATTCTTTTACTCATACTAGTCCGACGCTGATAGCTTACAGGCTTTTTTCGTTTATCTGTTCTTTTAGAGAATTAAGTGTTTTTTAAGACTTTCATCCGGATTTATACGCTTAAGCAAGTTTTTTTTTTTAATATTATTCTCCGTCTGCAATAAATTATTGGATAGGCTAGGGCAAGAGCAAGATTCGGGCGGAAACAACGACACATCTGTGACACTGGTATGTGTATATGTATTGTGTACTGTTCTACTTATTTCGAAATAGTAGCGTTACAAAAAGATAGGGTACCGGAAAAACCGAGATTTGTCTGAATTTTGTTTCGCATACTTAGAAATTGTGTTGGCAGCGCGTTCTTGAAAATAAAAGCGTTTGAACTAGAAAAAAATAATGATCGCAGTGTTGCAGCTAGAAAGAACAATGTTATATCGAGAAGTTTCCGAAGATTCCTTCAATCATCGGAATCATTGGAAATTCACACGTAAATTACGGTGCGAAAAGTAACGCTTAGCCTATGTATTGTTACGGTAGGTTTTATATGGTTACAAATGCATGGAACTCATTTCAGAATGGATCCCTTTTGGCGCGGTAGCAACGAGTCGGGGCAAAAATATTCATTTTTTCCACGGTAGCAATGAAAAAGGGCAAGGTGAAGGGTATTGTCGTTTACATAGTGAAAATCTGTAACATACGAAATATTCGTAATATTATTTTATTATCTGTTTCAGAATTAGAATATTTCATCAATTCAGTAAATCTTAATGAACTTATCTAAAGGGTACTTATCTAAAGGAGTTGATGTCGAATCCCGCCCAAATGGCAAAATGGGCAGGATTTCTACATTTTAAGACGGGTAGGAGGTAAAGCGGCCAAATTTCCAAAAAGGACTGGCCTTTGAAGGTAGTGATATCATTCAACCAGGGAAAGGCCGCCAAGG
>JAHWFP010111722.1:0-13833 GCA_023313725.1 Lithobius niger
ACAAACACAATAAAAAATATCACACTTCAAAATGGTTGTCTGTACAAACCTCATACAATACACTAAGCTAGTATGTTTGGGCTTTTTGCCCTAAAAGAAAAGGATAAAATGAAGATACAAAAATACAGAATTTTATAATGGCGGCCATGATGAAAGTGCGATGTAGTCGGTTTTGGTCAATCTTCAAATGTAGTTTCAATGGTCTTCAAGGAAGAAAGTCCGGATTTGGGCTTCCGGACAGGCGTTTTTCCGGTGGCGCTCGTTTACACCGTCCAAGTTGCCAAACTCCAGTGAGACCATGTCTTGATGCACACCGCAGAAGCCAACGCAGCTGCCATTCCAGGGCCAAAGAAATGTAGAGGCAATAACGATTAATGTAAACATACCCTAACATATCATAAACACATAGGCCTATGGGCAAACGCCCATGACGACTGCACAGCGACACCTGGCGACGGCTTTTTTTTTTTTTTTTTTAATTGGTCCCTCCGCGCCAGTGTCATAGCAGCCACGCTCATCGGCGACATGTGACACCCTCGAAGTGACAACTGGCAACAGAACGGCGACAATGTGTCTCGCTGCATCAGCGTCATAACAGCTACTAACCCTGGTGACAACTGGCTACAGAACGGCGACGATGTGTCCCGCTGCATCAGCGTCATACAGCTACTTTCCCTGGCGACAACTGGCTACAGAACGGCGACAATTTGTCCCGCTGCGTCAGCGTCATAACAGCTACGCTACTTACCCTGGTGACAACTGGCTACAGAACGGCGACGATGTGTCCCGCTGCGTCAGCGTCATACAGCTACTTTCCCTGGTGACAACTGGCTACAGAACGGCGACAATTTGTCCCGCTGCATCAGCGTCTAGTAGCTACTGAGTGTCGCCGATGGTGCTACACACATGTTGCCAGTGGCGACAGCGTGGGTCCGGTTAAAAACCAGCTTCAATTTGCACCCCTCGGCTCAACCAGCGTTGCAATTATGTCCAAACGCGGCACTTGCAACTTTATTTTTTTTTTTTGCTGGGATAGTCGGACCACGGACAGCGCCCGTGGCCGGCTTTTTACCACTCAGTGTAGGAACCGCACCGCTATTTTCCCCACCGGGAGCGGTCGTCCCATTCATCCTCTCAACACTACTGGTTTTCAACTTACCGCCACTGTCGGCCACTCACCTAACGCCCGCCATCGGATCGGCACGGACCTGCCTTGCGGGACGGTGACAACCCCACTGGCTCATTCTACAAATCATCATCTGCATGAAAAAAATGATATTTCAACACGAACAACATCCCGGGGAAGAACGGGAGGCAACGACGCCTCCGTAAGCCACGAATCACAAAAGCTTCATTCTCGGCCGCCATCTTGCCCCCGACAACGACCGGCCGACCAAAAAACACCGCCGGCATGGCCGTATCCGTTAGGCCTACCGACTACCGACCGTTGCCGTGCTTCGATCCTGTTCCCACCGTGCTGCTTTCCAATAAGCCGCTCGTCGGATCCACTTCTTGTCATCGAAGTCCGTTGTTGTAGTCCATAATACGCGTTGGTTAATTCGCGAAGCACGCAGTAAAAACTCGCACAACCATCCACGATGGAGTGCTCGAAAAGTGATGCGGTTGGACTGGTGGGGGCGCTGACGTCGGTAAGGACGTGCAGCGCCGCCTGGCGGCAGTGGAGAAAAGCTTAGGGAGAACTTAAAAGATGGGGTTTTTAGTTCATAAGCGAGCAGTAAATAGCGTAGAAAGGTGGTTTTAGCAATATTACTGAAGGTAAGTATTTGCAGGAAGTAAGAAACTTGTCTGTTGCTGCAAACAATTAAAATCTAACCTAAATGCGTTATAGCATATTTAAAACTAAGCGGGTATATTTAATCTTTTGATTTTTGCACTAAAACCACTTTGGTAAACTTAACTTCTTGCCATGAGCCCTACCAAAGCTCAACTTTTTATGTTTGTTTATTTTTACAGACCCAGTGTATTTTATGTCTATTTTTTTTATAGCATTTCCATCCAAACTCCGACCGTAGCAAACCTTTAAAAACGAAAACAAACTATCTTTCCTTCGATAAAATCATGCCTTATTAATAGCAGTTTGTTTCCCAACGTACAATAATAAATCCGAGCTAACACTTCGTTCCCCCCCCCCTCCTTCAATAGTTGTGATACGTTATATCGTAGTTTTATTTTTATAGGCCTAAATTCACGCTGTTATGAGTTTAAAACTCACTTGCACTTTCAAGCCAAGCCAAGTACCTACCCCGTCGTAGCATCCGCCGTTACTAATGGTGGCAGCGGTGGGATGATTAGGTTCTGTTCCTACCAGCGTTACTCCCCTGCCATGCTACTATGCCATTTGTGTTGAACAATCCTTCAACAAAGATGTCCGTGACTCCGACACTATAGTCACAGAAACAGATGTCAGCATTGCCGCTAAAATCAATGCAAAAACCGATGTCAGCACTGACGTCAACAACAGTGCAAATCACGAGCTCCAGCAACAAAGCCAGTTACGGAGCCGAGAAGCAAGTATAGTCCCCCCCCCCCCCCCCGTCTTGGAAATCAACAAGCCGTGGACCGTCAACAGCGAGGAGGATTTCACCATTTATGGAAAGGAAGCTCCGTCGCCGTATCCAGTGGACCTTGGCAACAACAAACAGCGTTCCAGTGAAGGAGGCCTTAACTCGAGTAGTACTACCGCAGAAGTGTGCAAGCTAATTCATTCGTCAGGTGGGAAGTTTGGATTTGGACTAGAGTCACCGCACAGTGATTGTGTACGGGGTAAGTGTGCATAGGATATGCTTAAGGCCGCCAAGCCGAGTGTTATAGTTAAGAGCCTTTTAGGTATTTTAATTGTTTATACACCTGAGTGCTAGGGGTCTAAAATAAGTGTATTTCTTGCTAAAACCTACCGAAGTTGGGAGAGAAGTGTTTTTAGTAACTCGCTCTGCTCAATTTAAAGTAAAATTAATTTGCGGCTGCATTTTAATGAAGTTTCATTTATAAAAGTTTTATTTTGAAGCTGAAAGTTAAAAAGGTCCAACATGGACGATTTTGAAGACGTCATCCGTGACATTCAGTATAAAGACTTGAAAAAAGCCTGTTTAAAATTAGGCCTAACCGTAACGGAGACAAGACACGAATCCGTAACTATTTAGAAAAATGCCGTCGAGGAAGAAAAGGTTTCCGTAGACGAGCTCTCTGACGAACTAGCCCCGGCTATAGAGAAAAGAGAAGCTACCATCCTACAAAAAAAGGAGTTAGCAGCCAAAGATCATGAGCTCGCGCTTAAAGCCGAAGAATTAAGGTTAAAAGCAGTAGAGTTAGCCGCCGTAGACAAGCGTATGGCGCACGAACTAGCATTACGGGACGAAGAGGCTGAAATAAGGGAGAGAGACGCTCAGTTAAAAGAACAAGAAGCACTGATTAGCGAACGCGCTAGTGCACGCGAATTATTAGAATTAGATAAGCAGATCGAACTAGCTAGGCTAACGGCTGCAAATCTTAGTGGTAATTCAAGTCAAAGTAGTGGTACCGTTACCCCTTCAAATCCCAGTATCCCCGTAAATAAATCGGGTAAAATTGCTGACGCTGTCAGACTTGTAAATAGATGGACTTCCGAATCGGAAATTAATAGTTTTTTAAAGATTTTTGAGAAAACTATGGAGACACAACGAATTGACAAAACAGAATGGGTCGTCGGACTCCAACCTCTCTTAGGTGAAATTTTGATTAAAGTGTGTGATCAAATGTCGATAGTAGAAATGCATGATTATGAATTAGTCAAAATCAGGTTACTTGAAAGGTTTGTCCAAACTAAGGAAGCAGTACAATCCCAGTTTCGTTCACTTGAACATGGCCCCGAACAATTGTTCCACGAACATGCGTTCGCACTCGAAACCCTATTTTCAAGATGGGTGTCCCTAGCTGAAGTCAACAGCTATGACAAGTTAGCTAATTTAGTCTTGCTTGAACAATTTATAAAATCATGTCCCATTGCTTTACGCAAGTGGTTGTCGGACCAGATAAAAACTGGAACGCTACACGAAGCAGCCAAACTCTGTGACGAGTTTACAACCAGAAATAAACAAATTTCTGCCGACATGGCCCTTAAAACAGGGAAAGCACAAGCTAGTGCTCCGTCGTCTAGTCAGACTTCTAAAGTCTTTTCTAAACAAAACAAACAAACTCGAAATGTATTAGCTAACCCGGTTGATAGTGTAATTAGCTCTGATGCTAACACTGATAAAACCGACAATATCAAATCTAACAATGTTAGAACGTGTTACGTATGCGGCTCGGCCTCGCACCTCCGCAATCGCTGCCTCGAACTTAACAAAGCTTCGGCATCTGCTAATGCATGCTTTCTCGTGGGGAAAGATGCCCTAACTATTTTAAAAACCAGCACTATAGATGCTAGCGTAGGAAAACGTAACATTAAAGTTTTGTGCGATTCCGGGAGCTCAGTTTCAATCATCAGTGCCAAACTGGCCAAAGGTTAGCCACGCCTTAAGCAAAAAAGTAAGTGTCACACTATTCTAAGCAACGACATAGTGGTGTTAGAACAGGTAAACCTATGTTTAAAGTTAACGAATGGAGCAATGTTAACCCTTTAAGGACGGGTGCGCCCAAATGCGCCCGTTGTATAATCATGGTTTACAGAGCTTCTACAGGTCAGATAGAAACCTTCCAGGCAATAACAGTGAAACAAAAAAAGGGAAATGAAGGCCAGATCAGTAAGGGAAAAAATTACACAGGTTTCATTCCTTTACTTCAAGTGGGTGAGACGCTATGATGCGTTTCCTACAAGTCAGTTATGAGCCCTTACCGTAAGTGCAGTCCTTAAAGGGTTAAAAACAGTAGCTTGCGTTTTGAAAGCATGTAGGCCTGTTTTCGATGTGGTTTTGGGAAGCCCAGGGATTGATTTATTAAATCAAACTTGCAAACCTACTGTAAACCAGTCTCGAGATTTTGCCCCCAATGCTGCGAATGTGTCAGCCCCCCGAGCGCGTCAATAAAAAAAGCGCTCACGTAAACAGACCCCGCCCAGCCCCACGGGAGTGGTCAAGTCCCAAACGTCGCCAGACTCTCGGGCGCCTAACGAACGGCAACCAATGGTCGATCGGTCGCCGAGTACCAAAGTTTTGGATGGGAGGGATCTCATTACAAATCCTTCTGGCCAGCGCCAAGTAACACAGCAACAAGTGGAAACCGTCCACGCCCTAACGATTCTTGATTGGCTACAGCGTCGCCATAAGGTCAACACACCTCCTAGAAGTAGATTGAAAAGAAGCTTGTCCAATAATGATGTGAGCCGCAGTTTGTTCATGTCCAGTTGGCCAAAATTAACGAAACCAGCTTCGCAAGTTGGCTTGTGTCCCGATAAATCGCCCCCTAACCTAAAAAGTTAGTAAAAGCAGATAGACAGATTTTAAATGAAATTAAATCGGTATGCCAGTAGTGAAAACTTAAATGCAGTTTTTTTTCTGATCCTTTTTACATTAGGACCCGATGTTTTGTTGTTAAGCTTTTGTCTTGGATAAAAAGGTGTAATTTTTGTGCTTGATCACCACAATTATGACTCTTTAAACTAAAATAATTGTTTTTTTAGTTGAAACTAAGGTTGTAATGCTAACCTAACCTAAAATTAAAATGTTTTGCCAGTAGGTAGTAAATAAAACCTCTGAACAGGTCTCCAAACTGAACAACTAAAACTTGTGTAGTTTTTTTCCCTAAAAATATGTTTTTGTGCAAACTGGTGCAAGCCACCCAGTTTAATCCTAGTAGTGTGTAAATTTTTGTAAAGGCATGAGGCCTAAAAATGTTTGTCGATTGGTTAGGAGACCCGACACCAACCATCAACAACTCGGGGACACTATTTTTTTCTTAGCGCCAAAAAGCGCTAGGCCTATTTCTTCACCTCCAACTTCAAAAATTAGTATCTCCCGTGAAAATGGACTTCATCGACTCCTGTTTGCAGCTCTTAATAAACCTGAACTTTTTCTGTCATCCTACGAAAACAGAACACAAAATTTCGCCATACTTTGGTCTACAACTCAATTTGAAAAAGTGCTCAAACTGAGTGCCGACGCACGCAATTTACATCGCCATTTTCCGAAAAACAAACATGTAAATATTTACTTGTAATTCTTGAATTTATTTCCAGGCATAAAGCCGACTAGCTTAGTGCTGTGCTAGTTTACATGTTTATTACGTCTTCAATGTTTTTATTTTACTAAGGTGACGATTTTAGCAACTATGAAAACTTTGACTACACTAGCGTTATTATCTGCGGCTGCAATAATACATTTAAACTTTTATGCGTTATAGCATTTTAAAAAAACACAAGCTGGTTTATTTAATCTTTTGCCTAGGCTTTTATAAAAGCATTATTTAACGTAATCTTTTCTCATGAACCCTACCTTGTTCAAAATGGCAACACAACTACGATTATTTTACCGGACATTTTCAGTGTGTATCTTGTATTTTTCTTTTAGGGCTCCGACCATAGTGATCGCAATTCCGAATGCACAACTAAGCCTTTGCCTTCAATTAATAATCATTCATTTTAAATTTGAGCATCAAACTTCGTCCCCCCCCCCCCTTCCTTCAATAGTTGCAATGCATAACATTGTAGTTAGAACATTGTAGGTAAAATGTATAGGCCTATTTCACGTTGTTATGAGTTTAACTCAATGCACTACTCAAGCCACGGCCTCTAAAAACACCCAAAGTCGGCAAATCCCTTTGCCATCCAAGCTCCTTCCAATCCGAACTCAGTTTTTTTTCTCCCCACCAATCAGAATGCAAGGCTACCCTAGCCGTCCGCGCTGTCATGGCCGACTTCCGGTAGTGACAGCTCGGCCGATTTTGGTTAGTTACTCCTCCTCCAAAGCGACCCCTCTACCTCACACCCCCCCCCCCTCCGTCGCTCTCCTACAGGTCTGCGGTTTCCCTCCTACCTGCAGGCAGGCAGCAGGTATATAACCAAGCTGAGGGAGAATTTCGTTAGCATAGCATAGCTCAAGGACTCAGAGGCTAGAGGTCACTACGGCGGTCGGAGCAGAGATGTCCAGTCCGAAGGTTGTCATGCCGGGTGTAACGGCGGACGCTACGACGGCTTAGGTGCTTGTAACGCCCCCGGTTTCCCTGGTGTACGTGGAGTTTCAGCTTGAGGTTTCTACGGTGTTTACGACGACTTTTTTCGTTATACAACACAGCATGGACACTGTCCCAGCATGGGGGATGAAGCGCCGGTCCTAATTAAAGGGGCCTAACCTTAAACTGTCGGTATCGCTGCCACCAACGGTGGATTTAACTGTTTAACTAGCTAAAATCTAAAAATGGGCTACATATTCAATTTTACACTAAAATACAATTAATCAAGTCTAGCAAACGACTGAAGCTTAAAACTCATGGTTTTATTTTTGCGACAGAGAATGAAAGTACACTTTACATTATAGTTTGCTTCTAAAAGCTTTTGAATACCAATTATTTAAATAGGCAACAAGTTTACATTTACATAAAGTAGCAAGTTTGAATATACACTTAGTATTTCATAAATTCAGACAAACACCCTTGGTTTGAATAAAGTTTTAAATTTTCACATTAGAAAAAGTAAATCATGAGTGCTCCCGGAGACACCCGCAAGACTAAACAGCCGCAACTGATAGTAGTCTATCTGACAGTATGTTTCAACATGATCAACCGTCCACAGTTATGTTTCTAAGTTTTCCAAGCACAAAAAGATCAACCTCCCTTAGTTCCCTCGAGAACTGTTCTAAGTAATAAAAAGCCCGGCAATTTTACACTTAGGCATCAGTTTGTTTCAATTTGCCTTCCACAAAGATCAAACCGTCATTTAGTTTAGATTAAAAATCCATTTAAAATAAACTGGAAAAATTTGGTTTTTAGGAAGAGAACCACTCTGACGTTATGGGGTGAAAGAAACCTAAGATGCCGCTACAGGCGTCACCGCCATAATTTTCCCTAGCTAGAGAGTTAAGTTTACAATTAAACTAGAATT
The DNA here is from genome assembly GCA_023313725.1 of Lithobius niger. Classification (NCBI taxonomy): domain Eukaryota; kingdom Metazoa; phylum Arthropoda; class Chilopoda; order Lithobiomorpha; family Lithobiidae; genus Lithobius; species Lithobius niger. The sequence continues at coordinate 8,030 of JAHWFP010111722.1, forward strand.
TAGAATATGGGGGTCCTAAATTAAACCTTCAAAAGCTAAACTATAACATACGAACCACTACCATCGTGCCCGGCATGGCATTCTCCGGACATGGCGTCTCCACTCCCGACTGGCGTGACCGGTCTCTAGCTTGAGATCTGTGAGCTGTGCTGTGCTATGGATGCTTTGGGCTGGGGGGTTTTATGCTGGAGAGGGGGGAAAGCGCGGACGTCGAGGATAGCTGCGGGGTCTGATTGGCTGAGGGCCTCGAGAACAATGGAAAGTGGGAGGAGAAGTCGGTTGAACAAAGGGACTGGGTGCAGAGCCGTTTGAAGGAGTGGGAACATGTAAAACGGAAAAAGATCGGCCTGTTTTGAGTTTCACTCAATTGAACTTTCGGAAAGGGGCCTTTACTTTGTATTATTGGCTACGGATTGAATATTTACATGTTTGCAACGTGATTAGGCTCTTGTTAAAGCTTATTACTTGGCTTTGGGTAATGTCTAGAACATTACTATTAAATTAAACAAGCTTTAACGGTAAACTGTAGTGTTAAACACCACAACTAGTTTTGGCTGGGGAGGGGGGGCAAAATTGGGTAATTCGAAGTTTCTGCACAGTTTGACTTTCGGATTTGGTTTGAACAGATCTTTTTAAGAATTCTTTTAGTGTTTAATAGTAGAACAAGCTATTTGTAGGTTTCGGTGGGTCACAGTCAGGTCCAGAGGAGAACTAAAATAAACATATACACACTGAAAAATTCGTGTCCGGTAGAATGCCAGGTCGTAATGCGTTTATACGTTTGGACACATGGTAGCGTTTCTGGGGGTAAAAGAATATAAATAAAATATAAATGCGGTTAAGTAAACTAGCTTAATTGAATGCTATAACGCATTAAGTTACAGAGAACATTTAACCTTTAAAATTTTGAAGTTAAAATTCGATCGTTGTGGAAATTTTCCATATGGATTGCGGCCGACAAACACAATAAAAAATATCACACTTCAAAATGGTTGTCTGTACAAACCTCCTACAATACACTAAGCTAATATGTTTGGGCTTTTTGCCCTAAAAGAAAAGAATAAAATGAAGATACAGAAATACAGAGTTTTATAATGGCAGTCATGATGAAAGTGTGATGTAGTCGGTTTTGGTCAATCTTCAAATGTAGTTTCAATGGTCTTCAAGGAAGAAAGTTCAAAATTGGGCTTCCCCAAGAGTCTTGTATTTTGACAGGCTATTAAATGTCGAAGAGTTTGTGGAAATCGGACCATTATTGCGAAAACGGCCAAATATGCCTCGGCGAGGCATTTGGGTGCCTCGAGAAAAAAAATTTCATTTTTGGAAAAACAGGCGTTTTTCGGTGGCGCTCGTTTACACGCCCCCAAACGCAGGATTTTATTCGGGGTTCCTGAGAACTCGGAATAAAAGCTATAATAAAGGGGTTAGTGCACACAAGATATGCAGAAAAACAAGACCGCCAAAATTTAAGCAAAATTGACATGAAGTAAAATACACTGTTTACATAAATGTTGACTTTGCCGTTTTGTATTTTTGGGGGACCAACGTTTTTGTGGCTCAGAAAACTTTAAGTAAAATAAAAGTTACAATTTAAAATTACTGTTTTTGCAGCCATTAACTAAATACTGTCCGCGCTGCGGGGTGCAGGAATATCGTACAAGTATTTGAAAATGGAGCAAAAGGACATTTATCATGAAACACACTAGTTTTAAAGTGAAAGTACAAAGTTACGGTTTTTGTAAAAGAATACTGTCAAATGAGGCGTCCCGCCACTTAATCGTTCGTACAAGTCCGGATTATGTCCAATTGCCGCGTCTTTTTTTTCTGTGTGACGGCCAAAAACACCTTGCCGTCCACCCTCAACCTAGGCTACGATAGCGATTAGAAGAGAATATTCTGTGAACACGTGATAGAACACCGGCTCTATTTAACAGCAACTAATACCACTAGAATGGTTTTAGGTTACCAAACAACTTGTTTACATAGGCAATTTGACACTGAAGGATTTTGAGATAAGACCCATAACTTAAACATAATAATATAACACTGGGAGGTTTGAGGATAAAAACGCAACAACCTTGTAACGACAGTGCTACCTTTTTCGTACAGGGGTAGACAGACGGCAGTTTTGGGGAAGAAAGCCATTTCGTAGAAAACTTAAAGCAGAGCCAACCGGGGACAGATTGCAGCTCCCGTAGAATATTCCTAATGAATATTTAATTATTAGTGTCGTTACAATCTTTGTCAATATTCTCCCACAGAGGGAGACGGTGATAGTGACAAAAGGAGTAAAGCATAGGCACTTAAAATTTAGGTGTGAAGGCCAAAACGGGAATTAACTGAGAGTTACTTAAGGATGAGCTCCCAACTGACTAAAATGACAAAATTAAAAATGCAGGTAAAAATAATTTTCAGTCAATTTGTACTGAAACGAAACGTTTAACAATTAAATGTTTAACGAAAACGCTGCCTTGATGCAGCAACAATCACTAAATGCTTTCCAGGTTTGTCCAGTAGATTCTGAAGTTTTAGGATTTAAAATTCAGCAAATACACTATTTTTAGGTTTGGTTGCTCCTAGATGGAGCCACGGTTGTAGCTACTAACTACACATTGTTTAAAGAAAACATGCACGGGAAATTTACTTTGTTAGATTTCCGGTTTACTAGTAACAAGAAAAAAAACTCTAATTTAGAGAAAACTACTTTAGGTTAGGTATTAAACCTTCGTTTTATTGGAAACACCAATTCAGTGCTAGAGCCATAATAAATGCATTTATTTCCACCCTAGACTGACATAGAATTCACACTAAAACATCGGTCCTACTTTTAACAACAAAAAAAGGACTGGGGAAACTATGTTTAAGTTTATTACATGTTTAACACACTGACTTTAAATTAGATTAAAATTCAGGCAACTTTACTTTACCAAACTCTGGGAAAAAATCAAAGCATATAGGGGGAACACTTTTACTACCAACCTTTAAATTATTTGTTTTCAACTTATGGTTGGGGGAAGTTAACTCACGTAACTTAAGCCATTCGTCAAAGCTAAACTCGCTAACTTTGGGTTTATCTGACATGACTAAACTTTTGTTTATATCACTAGCTGACAAACTTCGTTTTATTTTGCCTGTAGGAGGCAGGTTCAACGTATTTTCCGTTGATTGTTTACACCAACAAAGATGGCGACAGTCCATCCTTTGGTCAAGGGAGGGGACTTGGGTCTCATTATCTCGCAATGGGTTGACCTCCGAAGTTTTTAGCAGACCCCTTTCGTCTGTGCTTGAGGACTTAACGACAATAGGCGAAGGAGCTGTGGGGGTTTGGGGCTTGACCAATCCCGCGGGGCTGGTTTGATTACGGGGGCCGTTTCTGACGGGGGGCGTAGCCACCTCGGCTGGCACTGGAGAAAAATCACGGGGCGTGGCGATTACTGGTCTGCGCTGTTTGGTTAATGATTCTAATCCTGTCACGCCCAAAACGACATCGTAGAACGAATTGTTGACCGGTGTAATACACGCTACTGTTTTTACCACTGTGCCATCATCTAACTTTAGACTTATATTTACTTGATCTAAGGTAAAAACTTGCTTACACAAGGCAGTTTTACATTTAATCTTACGCTTTAAGCGTGGCCAATTTCTGGCGAGCTTGGCGCTAACTAGCGAAACTGTGCTTCCGGAGTCGCATAAAATATTAATTTTATTTTTCCCTATGCTACCGGACAGAGTACTAGCCTTAAGAATTTTACTGGCATTTTTCCCCACTGGGAAACATGCGTTTACTTGCTGGGGTTTCGAGTTAAGCTCGGGGCATTGACTACGAAAATGTTGGGGAGAATTACACACGTAGCAGCGCCTAACTCGATCTTGATTAGGGTTAGTTTTTTCACTAGCACTAAGGTTTATGGCAGGGTTCCCTCCAGGGTTATCTGCATTCACACTGACAGATCCGGCCGGATTAGCTGTCGTGTTGTGGTTACGGTTGTGACCACGCTGTTGACCAGTAGGTTTAGAACCTTGGTTCGACGGTGCAGCTATGGGCTGTGTTTTGGCTGCACGAGTGGCAGCTTCGGTAGCAATCTGTTTATTGCGGGTTGTGAACTCGTCACAAAGCTGGGCCGCTTCGGCCAGAGTTCCTAATCTGACTTGATCAGGGATCCATTTTCTGAGATGGGTTGGACACGATTTATAAAATTGCTCCAAAAGTACAAGATTGACGAGTTTATCGTAATCACGGTTAACCTTAGCCAAAGTTACCCAACGAGTGAAGAGAGTTTCTAACTCAAATGCATAATCCTGGAATTGCATTTCCACACCTTTTTCGAGAGAACGAAATTGTGTTTGCAAAGACTCTTTAGTCTGTACAAAACGGGCAAGCAGTTTATTTTTGACTATTTCGTAATCCTGCATTTCAGCGTCTGTTAGCTGATCACAAACTTTAATAAAGACTTCACCGACGAGGGGTTGCAACGCCGTGACCCATTGGTCTTTAGGAATCTTTTGACTAGTTAAAGTTCGTTCGAAAATCTTAAGAAAACTGTTAATGTCAGTATTGGGCGTCCACCTATTTACTAGTCGAACTATGTCGGCCACTTTACCATGTTTTGCAACTGGATTCGGGGGAGCTGGGGGAACGCCGTTAGCTCCATAAGGAGCGGGGTTAAGATTTAACGTAGCAGCATTTAGCTTAGCTAGTTCGAGCTGCTTGTCCAGTTTAGCTAATTCCATAGCACTGGCACGGTCTTTAATTTGGGCATCTTGGTCCCTTAAAGCTAGTTCATGAGCACGGCGCTTGTCTGCGTCCGCAACTTCGAGTGCTCTTAACTTTAATTCTTCTGCTTTTAAAAACAGTTCATTTTCTTTGGTGGCTAATTCTTTCTTGGCGAAAATAGCCGCTTCTCTCCTTTCAATAGCGTTAGCTAGTGCATCGGAAAGTTCACTTAAATCAAGTTTGCTATCTTCGAGGGCTGCTCGTAAGATTTGTTGGGATTCTGCTCTAGAATCACTGACTGTAAAGCCTAAGTTCAAACAGGCCTTCTTTAAGTCCTTGTTTGTGATATCACGAATGATTTCGTCTAATTCTTCCATTTCGGACATTTTGAGTCTTAATGGTTAACGTGGTTTCAAAATAAAGCGTTTATAACTGAAACAAAAATTAAAAGCAGCCGCTTAAAATTTAACGTTACTTTTGAGCAGAGCGAATTATTTAAAAGACTTCTCTCCCAAATCCAGTAAGATTGCACATAAAAAATACACTTTCAAAACCCCCAGCACTCTGGTATATGAATAGCTAAATTGCATAAATGCTATCAACTACAACACTCGGCTTGGCGGCCTCTAAGCATATCTCATGTACACTTACCCAAATGTACAATCGCTGTACTGTCAGTCTGTCCTTCCGTTCCACCGTAGTACGGGAAGTTCGGCACTGATTTGCACGGGAGTCGATCGTCACTGGTGGGCGGTCAAATCCACGGGACTTCGGCGTTGCACGCAAAATCCACGGCTTGGCTGCACGGAGCGTAGTTTCCCTCTCGGGCCTCTTCTCCTACAGCATGGGTTGGGGTTGAGACGGCTCTTGACGGGTGGACGTCTACTGGAAGCGGCAGCGGCTGCTTCCTGGCGCCGGCAGTTGTTGGAGCTGCGGCGGGGGTTGTACTTTTTATAACGTTAGTACGACTTCTGCTTCGTGACTTTTTAGCTTGTCACAGGCATCTGCTTCGTGGCCATGTTTGGCTAGACCACAGACATCTAGTTGGAAGTGGCTTGCATCCTTCTAGGCATGTAGCATGGCAGGGGGG
>JAHWFP010111723.1:12405-36075 GCA_023313725.1 Lithobius niger
CTCTAATTGTATCTGGTCTCTAATTGTATCTGGTCTCTAATTGTAGCCTGGTCAAAATGGCTAGGATTTTCAACCAGTGGCCCGAGCTACAAATAGATGATTTACGGTACTTCTCTTCTGCGCTCTTGGATGACTTCATTATAATAAATAAAACAGTTACTACATTATTCACAGAGTAGAGAGCGAATGGCTGCCTGTTGCTTGCCTGTTTTGGCCAGGTACAGCTTAGATCCTTTTTACTTGTATATATTGTTTATTTTAATGACGTCACTCAATGCTGAGGATGTCATGATTTGTGACTTTTTATATATTTGACGAAGTTGTTGTATACTTGACGTGCCTGATTGACGAGGGGAAGCCATCTTCGAAACGTTGTGCTTTTTTTTTTTAAATATAATGTTCATGGATTTCTTGTTGTTTTTTTTATCTAGCATAAGTACATATAGTGCTGTTCTGTCTCTGATCAGTATAATTCTTTACCTTTAATAAAAAAAACTCGAACCCGACTCGAAACTCGGATCATTAGCCCGATACTCGATTCAAAACGAAATTACTGGACTCGCACACTGAATCGCATCACACAAAACAACGCCTTTGCATATTTACAGAAGACCACAAAAGTCACCATGAAATTCCTGTCCCATCATTCGTGTGACTCTCATCTAAACTCACTTTTAGCCGACTTTGTCACTCACTTTTCACCGATCCTCATCCACTTTTAACTCATCCGCACTCACTTTTAAGCGAGCCTAATTCGCTTTTAAGTCATCCTCATTCACTTTTAAGCGATCCTCACACACTTTTATCCGATCGTCTCTCTCTCTCTCTCTTAAAACTGATCCTCATTCACTTTGGACCGGTCCTCACTGCCTTTTAACCGATTCACACTCACTTTTTAAACCCATCCTCATTCACTTTCAACCGATCCTCATTCAATTTTAACCGATTCCACTCACTTTTAACCGGCCCTCCTACACTTTTAGCCATCGGTCAGGTAAACAAATAAAAGGAACGGTCATTCCATGAAGTCCTGTGCAGGGCATTCCAGCAGCTATGCCCTCGTCCTTTCCCAGACGATTACCGGTACGTATTGGGCTCAAGAAAGAAAAAAAAACGAATGGAGGAAAAAAAAAGTTTGCCGACCAACCAACCAACGAGGTGCGGTTTTGGCCGTCAATTACATCCAGATCTCAGGGCTCATTTATCATTGTTATCAATGGGCCATCGGGTCCGTAATGGTGTTGGCTATAATTAGACTTGGCAGGCCATACAAGAAAAAATATTTTTTTCCCTCCCTTTTCATCCGAAGGCGCGCTTCACTCCCTCACCTTTCGATCGAATGGCCTAAAGGTAAGGAAGGCTTGCTAACTGACCACATTCATTTATTAGCAACGCCCGGCCAACCAAAGCTGAATCCACACTTCATCAACCATTGCACTGCAATTCGTCCACAAGACTTTCGAAAATGGGCTCTTTCTCTCTCTCTCTTCCCTCCGGGCAACTAAAGCCGAACTATTTCGTATTGAATGGAAAACATACCGCATCCGTGTCTGCTTAGTAATACAATTGGAAATGACTTTTTTTGTAAAATGCAAATAGTTAAGATTTCAGTTACTCTACCGAGTGAGAGATGTTGCACTGTCAGGATTTTTATCGTAACCACTTCGCTTGTATGATTTCTGCCCAGTGTTCGTCACTCGTGTGATTTCTGCCCAGTGCTCTGCGAACGAGTTCAACGCCGTTCTCTAAGAGCATCTGGGTAGCACTGCCCCCCCAAGCGTGAGATCTGCTGCGTAAATGATGAACGAAACGGCCGCATCTTTCATCGTAATGTTATTTCAAAACGTACGAAGTTGGCACTAATAATGCTTCATTGCAATTTATTACTATGGTATATTGTGACAAATTGCATTGTGTTGTTCATGTAGTGCTCGGCTACCAGCCTTATAGGTCGGGCTCCCTTGCTGCCACTACTAAAAATTGGCTTAGCTGTCCAACGGAAAACGCCAATACCTCCTAAAATGTTTTTAAGCAGGAATTTCATGCTCGAACTCACGAATTTCATGCACCGAAGCTGGCCTTGTCATGAAATTTCACTGCAACCAAATCAAAACATAACTGTGAACGTTATCACTTCCCAAAACGGACAAATATGCAACCAAACAAACAAGCAAAATCCAAATTCAGTCGAGCATTCGACCTCGCTTGCTTCGCTCGTTTGGACAGACACACCACCACGTGCTTAACTATTTTTCATCATTATAGCCCACCACCAAGCCCACCACCAAGCAAAATAATCGTTAAAGATACTATACTGGACGACAGGTTAACTTGACAGCATGGCTAAAGAGGGACAAAGCTCCATTCGATCGGAGTGTTTACATACACTGGGTGTAAATAAATAATATGAATGAATAGTGCTCAACAAGATACACAACAAGTGCCGTATGTTTAATGAGACAACACAACAATAATATATAAGATACACCAATCTGAGAAATAAATAAAAGACAACCTGGTGCGAATAGGGCTCGAACCTAGGATTTCCCGCTTACTAGTCGGGAGTTCTAACAACTGCGATACTAGAACGGATCCCGTGTAAAGGCTCCAGTCGAGCTCACTCGTTCTTTAACCTTTTAAATTATGACTTAAAGGCCACAAACATACACAAGAAGGGAAAGCAACTTGAGTTTGGGCAGACTAAGTCGATGAAAACCAAACACAATGTAATTAAAGAGTATGTCAGTGAATGACGTACGTATAAGCCTTCCTTACTTTCACTGTAGTCGTACAACCTTGTTGTTAATTGTTCAGTGTCTATTACAGTGGAGAGGAAAGTTGACAACAGAACGAATTCTTGGCCTCCACACTAGAAATAATGCGAGTATGATTTCCAGTATGGAGGCTGGCCTTAGTGTGGAGGCCAAGGAGCAAAGTGATTTCCCTCCTTTAGGTCAGTCACTATTGAGAAGGGTTGAACAGCTACAAAGCTCGGCTTGAGCCTACAGCCAGGATCCGCCCCGGAAGTGTACCTGGCCAGGATGTAGAAGTCCTGGGTTCGAGCCCAGTAGGGGCTGTTGTCTATTCTTTCTTGGCACTTAAAGTTTTTGTTTGTGATTCTGTATTCAATGAAATAACACAATACGACGAATTGAATATTTTTTTTTTTAGTCCAAAGACCTAACAGTCGTACACTCATTTCTAAGCTTAAACCTACACTAAGAACCTAACAACCGAACAGACGAATTCGTCAATGCCAACAATGCATTAGTTTTTCCCCTTTTTAGATTTTTAGATTTTCACTGCAGTTCCTGGATGCTAAGACGAGAGATGTTCTCATCTTATTTTTGTTTCTGAGAAACGCAACTAATCGGAATATTGAGGGGTTTATTGATTTAGTTCACACCATGTTAAAGGCACATGCATCCCCGTTGGCTTTTCTGTATGACTCACAGTTTTGCGACATTAGTTCAAACGTATGCAAATATTGCCAACATATTCATTTTCTTGTTTTTTCTTTCGTACGAGATGATTTTGCGACATTAGCTCTAACCTGTGTAAATGTTGCAAACGCTATTCTCAACGGATCGCACGACACACCGGAAGGATGTGTGTGCCTTAAACTAAGATTACACCCCGGGTATTATTTTTTTTTTAGATTAAAAAAAAAAAGGTGCTTGTTTTCCGTGTATTTTCTCCGAGAGTTTATCCTGTTTACATTTGTTCTTAGATTTCCCTTAGATTAATTTTCCCCATTTTCCAGGGATCCTTCCTCCCCCCCCCGCAACGTGTTTGAAAGGAATCCAACAGGAAAAGCCTTTTGTGTGACCTTCCTTTCGATGTCGGCCAGCAGGAGTGAAATGCACCGCCCTTGCTTTAATCTAATTTCGTCAGCCGTAATCGATCTCCACTTTTTCGAGTTGCAGCAAAGAACGAGAGTTAACAAATGCAATTGTGTCTTAATTAGAAGCCATGACTTGATTAAGGCAAGAGGGTTAGGCGTCACAATTATCTCACCCAAACGTTGACATCAGGAATTGTTGAGTGAGTTTGAGCAGCAGGCCTAAGCCGATGAAAACCAAAGGCAATGCAATTAGAGAGAGTGTCAGTGAATGACGCACGTAAGCCTTTCTTACTTTCACTGTAGTAATACTGTGAATTGTTCTTAATTGTTCAGTGTCTATTACAGTGGAGAGGAAAGTTGACAACAGAACGAATTCTTCTTTTGAACCAGAGTGCCCCAGAACTCCGATTCACAAAAGATCCTAATTAAAGCCCTCAGAGATGGAACCAAGTCCGTTTTGTCCAAATAAGACGGATGGTTTTTTTTGTCTTCACTCTTTGTTGTTTTGGTCGAAACTTTGTGAACTACTATTAAAATTATGTAAACAATTCCCTGTCCAAAACAAAACTTGTCAAGGATTGTTTGGATCAATTTTGATTTTTAATTTATTTGGATTGTTTTGATCCTATGTATCGGCCCAAAACAAAACCTGAGGATTTCAAAATGTTAGCCGTTCGAAGTTTTGTTTTTAAACAAGTAATAATAATAATTTATTACGTGATGTTTGTTTTGGTTGAAACTTTGTGAACTACTATTAAAATTATGTAAACAATTCCCTGTCCAAAACAAAACTTGTCAAGGATTGTTTGGATCAATTTTGATTTTGAATTTTTTTTGGATTGTTTTGATCCTCTATATCGGTCCAAAACAAAACCTAAGGATTTCAAAATGTTAGCTGTTTGAAGTTTTTTTTAAACAAGTAATAATAATAATTTATTACGCGATGTACCCCGAAGCTCTTCATGATCTTGTAAGGGTTACATAGAATAATACAACGAAACTTACAATTTACAAACAAAAAAATACAGAAACTTCAACATAAATTAAACATGTGTTACACAATTAGATGAGTAAATAATAAAACACAGTATTAAGTAAGCAATGAATAATTAATCACAATAATCAGGTAAAAGTTTTAACAAAATATTGTTTATCATTAATATTTAATATTGATTTTACCTTACGAGTTCAACAATAAGTGGTAATAGGTAACACCACAACAATTCCACTAATTGTGGTAAGACCACAACAATTTCAACAACTTCACGAAGGTTAGATTAAAAATTAAAAAAATTAAAATTGTATACTTCACAGTTTTAACCTTTGATTTCTTAGTGTGCGGGATTAACTTGGTGCTTGACGTGATAACTTAATGCAGAAATATATGCAGACACCTATGCAGAAATCCGTTTAAGTGTTATTTTTTGACAGATATCATATTTGTGTTGTTTTACGGTTCATCGTGATCAAATTTCTGCATAGATAGATCTGTGGCATATTTACAGGAATTTTACTTCAAGTTCTTATTAATTATCATGCATTTTGGCCACCCTGTTTCAGCCTAAACAGAAAAGCGCCAAATCAGCTGTGTAATGCAAACAAGACAAGCATCAATAATAATAGTTATAGTCATAATAATATTGGTATTAGCAGTTTTACCGTTTGTAATCCAGTGTCCAAGGTTAGTAGGAGGGGGGGGGGAGCTCTCCGTAAATGTTTACAATTACGCCTTTTTAAACCCGCTCAATAGGATCCAAATAGAGAACTCCTATTTGCTTAAGTGTCACAGGAAAAGTGGGCGTGTAAACTTAATTCATGACCGACCCCGTGCGTAGCACGGGCTTCCTCTAGTCTACATAATAAGATCGTTGAACTGAAGACTGCTCAAGTTATAGCTTTTGATTTTTGGTGCACGTGTTTGTGCACGTGTTATGTCTTTGCTACGGTGCTGAACAATTCTTGGTCCACGTGCTATGGATTCAAACTCTGTTGATTGTTGATGGATAAAATGAAATGAGCCGTGTTTCACCTAAGGCGTATACTTTTAAAGCAAACTATGCCTACGTTCATAATTTCGAGTAGCCTCGAAATTGGCACGTAAAACGATAGAATGGCTTATTTATTTTCTAAATGCGGGCTTTCAGAGCTGAGCTGAATTGTTTCAAAGTGGACAGCAACAATATCGTTGCTACCTTGCAAAGTGGTCCGCAACAATAACACATCTGTAAGTCAAACCAAAACAATAATGAGGTATTGTTATAGACTACCGGCGATTTACTTTCAGCCTCTCCCAGAAAAGAAAAATGCCAAAGCCGCTGGGCTAAAGGTTTCAACTTTGTTATACAAAGCGGATTTATTGACTTTCTATACAAATGTTTAAATGGCCTTGCCTGAAGACCAAGCCCGGAAAAGGGGCCGAGGCTGCTTTGCGCCCGAGGTTGCTGATTGGGTGAGCGAAGCGGAAATTTGATTGACGAAACTCAATTCGATCAAACATACATGTACACATGATCGATCAAACTGGACCGCTGTTGCCAACAATGCATTCAACACCTCCCGTGCGTACAACGGACTTACGCAAGCCACCCAAAATTATTAGCCAGCCTACACTCTTTTCATGCACTGATGCTTCAGCGTGCCAATTTTTAAAAGGTGTATCCAGTGATTTGAGTCACGGGATACGCTGATTGAGTGAGCGAAAGTCAGCGTTTGTTAGCCAGTATACCATAAAACTGGATTAAACAAATTTAATTCGGTGGAAGCGTTTGTGAGCCAATGTGCACAAAATTTGGACTGAAGAAACTTAATTGGAAGAAATATGGACATACACATAAGCAAGCAAACCGTATCACTGTTGCAAACGGTGTATTCAAGACCAGCCGTGCGTAGCACGGGCTTCCTCTAGTCTAATCTAATCTCACGTCTTCGTGTTCATTGTTGTAAACTAAATACATTGTTCATTGTTGTATTAAGCTATTGCAGAGATACGGCCTTTGGGGTGCGTCGGGCAGATGACCGGGTGCGGTTAACGCTCGCTAAAACCCTTTCACCCTTTTTTGAAAAACCAACTTAAGAAGGCTTACAGTCTTTGTTTTGTTTTCTATGTATTGTTTCAGGATTTAAGGGCACGTGATCCACTGGTAATTAAGGTAATTTTATTACAAGGCCCTGGCTCGAAGCTACACGCCCATTAACTACAAAATGGGCTCTTTCTCTGAAACAAACAACAACAACAAAAAGCTGTAACTCGGCCCTTAAAAAAGTAATAAACTGATTGGTAAGTCTGCATTTACGCTTGTCCTAACCACTTCCATTAAATATGGTTTTACTCCTCAAGGAAGCTTTACATCTCCTTCTTCAAGACGTGGATGGTGGCGGTCGCATGGAGGTGGATCCTAGGAGATTAGTAAATTGTATGGTGGCTAAGGCTAAAGGGAAGCCCAACTGCGACCGTCGGTATGATAGCTAGATGTGCTAGGGCCCAACCCCCACAGAGCTTTTACATAAACATGTTAAAGGTGATTTGAAATAGACGAGATCAGTGAGATTTGAAACGAATGAGATAAACGAGATTTAAGATAAATTAGCTACAAGAAAACAGTGATAAATAAGAGATACGAGATCAGTCATAAATAAGTTAACGAAATTAGAAACAAATGAGATAAACGACACTGGCATAAATTAGTTAAACGAGAAAGGAGAAATGAGATAAACGATACTAGAGATAAACGAGATTGCGATTTGGGATAAACTGAATAAGACGTAAACAAGACCCACCCAAAACCCAAACTGGTATAAGAGCAGCCGCCAAGCTTCCAAAAAGGGTCAGCTTTCAAAGTAGTGATATCATTCAACCAGCGGAAGGCCGCCAAGGTTAATCCTATTAGCCAAGTTAATCGCACCTACTAATAGTTCGAAAGTTAATTGAAAACTAAAAGATTGCTACTAGCGGTAGCAATTTTCAAGTTTTCATTTACCGTCCAAAGTATTATTCCGTGAGATTAACTTGACTAATAGGATTAACCTTGGCGGCCTTCTCTTGGTTGAATGATATCACTACTTTGAAAGGCCGACCGTTTTTGGAACCTACCTTGGCGGCTGCTCTTATACCTGTTTTGGTTTTGGGTGGATATCACAACTTTCATAGGCCTGTGAATAAAAAGAATTCCACTGTCTAATAGTCACCTCTACCTTTTTTGTCTGGAGTGTCTAGAAATTTTCTAATTCATAATTTTTACGTTTGCCATTGCTCAATTAGCCGTTACACCAGCCAAATGGACACGGTTTGGCTTATTGTATGCCCATGTTTCATATACTTAAGTTTATTTAACCCGATTTTTGGCAACACATGCTAACAAACGCTGATTTTCGTTCTCTTCGCTCACTCAATCAGCACATCCCCTTCACTTTGGCTCTTCCGAGGTTAACGTTAATCATTCAATCATGAACACATAGGCTACTACAAACGCACGGAATGGGAAATGTTCATACAGTTCTAATATTCTGGTGGCAGACGAAAATCACTAAAACTGATCAACTCACCAGCTGTTTAAAATTATTCAACACTTACATTGGACTGCAAGAACAGTAAGTCTACATAAAAGAAAATGTCCGCGTCATGTTATTGAGGACACTTTTTCTCAAAAAGAACACGTTCCCACCTGTGCTGACGACGTGCATTTTGTTTCCTAATCTTCTTTCCAGCAAAATTGTCCCTTTTATCGTCGTGGGGCAGTAATTCAGTTTGGATTCGTGTACCGTAAAGAAAAACGACCAAACCTTTGAAATAAAAGATGAAGATATTCTGCATCTTAGTGAACCACCTACTTGCAAAACAGTGCATTCTGACAATTAAGTACTGCAACGATAAGCGTGCAACACTTAAGCATGTTATAATCTACTGTTGGATGACAATACAAACAATGGTTACAACAATAATTTTGCAGTTACGAGCCACTTCAGGGCCACGTGCTTCTAGCTGCAACCCCCATTCTAGAAAAGGGCATTTCTTTCAATATGACGCTTTACCTGGTAAAAAACAAGGAAACCTCCTGACAGGTCATTCCCACAAGGACATGCAAGAACGATCTTAAATTTTCGGTCAGATTATTGCTGATCTTGGTCACAATAAAAGCCAATTAAATGATATATAACATAAGAAAAGGAACAGGCACACAAATGCTGGCATTGCCAGATCCGCCATCTTGAAAGTGTGTCATTCTTGCATGTCCTTCTGGGAAAGATCTGTCAGGAGGTTTCCTTCTTTTTACCATTTCATCCACCCACAAATTAACTAATTTTACTGACGCTTTACCTATCTGCCGAAATTTAGATCTGGCAACTTTCCCTTAATGAGCTGTAGACGTGTCTTTATACCCTACGAGAATTAACATGGGAGCCTGGTGATTAGCTAGTTACTATTTACTAATAACACTCAACGTTATTGAGGGCACTTTTTCTCCATAAAGAACACGTTCCTACATTTTCGTGTTGAGGTTTTCTTCGTTATTGGACCCGAGACACCTGATTCAAACGAATTGCAAAGATTTCTACCGCATGGGGAATTTACACCAGTATGCTGAAATCACGTATAAGTTGGTTTCAGTTAAAATACACAGTCTGCTCGTTCGGCCGCCTTTTTTTCATCAACAATCATTTTTTAACAATCGGATGTCTACAATCGGACGACCTACTATTACTTGGCGGCGAGACACTAGCGTGTGACTAGATAACGGCTATTTGAAATAAACAAGACCAAACATATTTGTCACTAATGGGAAAATGAGATTTGACAGTGTGAGATTGGAGATAATTTTAAAGCAAGAAATTAAATGTGTTGTACAGTCCGCAGAGGGAATCTCGATAATCGTAATTCTTTTGTTTGTTTGTATGTCTTTCAAACTGAATCAGTAGTGGCGCCAGCCAATTCCAAATAGGGGGAACAATGATTCCCCGACAGGGGGGCAAAGAAAACGAACATTATTTGTTTATATTTGTACTACTTTAGCAGGGGCCCGCCGAAACCAGCTAGGGGATGTGGTGGAGGGCTGTAAGCTCCCCCAGCGGGGTCCGGGGAAGAGTCCCGGAAGCTGAAGCATTTTACGCTATTCGAGGACCTATTTTGGGCTTTCCGAGACACGTTTGCACCACACTGTTAAGCAAATGCCGGATGTTTTTCGTAAACATTCTTAGCATGAGAGGTCGTAAAAACCTAACTGTGACCAAACTTCTGGTTTTTTTCACACATTTTATTTACAAATAAAATTTACTGATGAATTAAATTTTTTTTTTATTTTAAATATTATTAAATTAACGTTAACTAACACTGAATAATTTAGGTTTGAAAAATATTTAACCATAGCAAGAACACACATGTTGGCCGTCATTCGTGTTGTGCGTTGGGCTTTTAAAATCGGGCCTTCTCCTTTTAGAAATAACTGGTACGACATTGGCATCTCAAACGTGTCCAATAACTAAGATGCCTGTCAAATCAAGGAGTTGACGGTCTAACGCAGCAAATCAATTTTCAGTTTAGCCACTTACTGTACACGATTTTCGCTCAGTTCATTGGTATCACGAATTCAAATGACGAAAAGTTAACTAGAATCCTTAACAACTTTTGTTTTGTGCATATTTAGTTAACATTTCTGCATTAACTAAGACAGCTCTTAAATATGGAGGTGATGAGGACTACTGAAACAAAACGGCAAACTCTATTTTGAGCGTTTCCTCCCCAAATCTTTACGAATTTTATGTTGTCGTGTGGACTCAGTCTTCCGGCTGTTCCCCGACGACAATCTCGGTTACTCCCCGACAGGGGGGCAAGGCTTCCCCGACGGGGGGTCTTGCCCCCCCCCCCCCCCGATTCCCCCTGTGGCGCCACCACTGAACTGAATTGTCTGTATAAGTAATGATTCCAACTGTCGTTTCAACAAAGAGGCACAGTACTGATGACGTCATGTTAACCCTTGAACTAACTGAATCCATGAAAGCTTGGGCGACCGTTAACAGGAAACCACAGTATTTTCATGCAAACGGGAAATCATAACAAGGCTCTATAAATCCGGCCATATACGGGGGGAGGGGGGGGACGCTGCCCCAGTTAAGATAAAGAAGGCTTCTGATAAGGAAATAAAGGAACGTCGAGATAAATAAAGCAAATGAGATTCGTCCAAAAAGTTGACGATGGCATTTTGTATAAACGACATAATCGAGTTTTTAAGATAAGCGACACTCACGATAAACGAGGTTTGAGATAAATAGGATAAACGAGATGTGTTCCTATAGTTTATGATGTGTTTAGGGTTTAGGGGCAAGCGAGATTTGGCATAAACGAGATGACGGGATTTGAAACAACTGTCGTAAGAGAGACTAAAGGTAATGTGTGCTAAATCGGGCCCAAACAACTTAATATTAGCTGTAGGTTTACCTTAACGATGAAGTATATGCCCGCCCGTCGGGTCATTTATTAGCTGACGTACGCCACCGTACTCAAATGGTTCATAGTTTCGGTGATCTCTGTTATTAACACTAATGTGTCAGCAGCACAGGAAGCGAAGGCGGAGTATCGCCTTTAGTGTTACTAAGTATAGAATGTCTTAGACGTGATACCGAGGATACACGATCAATGGGTGTTTGCCAACGTGATGCAGCATAGCTTCCGAAAACCACGACGTTTAATCTACAAAGTCAAACACAGACAGTGACTACGACCACGGCATATCGATTGGGTCTCTTCGATAACCGAGGCTTACCTCGTGAGACTTCCAGATGGCGTCTAGCGACGTCCTCCAGTTCCAGACTCCTCTCCAAAACCACCAACGAATCCCCCCGAAAGTCGAACTTGAAGACGACAGACAACGACAAGCAAACAGCAGGTATAAAGATGTCTTCGCTAATCACAAACACACGACTTGAGGTCCGTCCTTTTCCCACTCGACATCATGCTGAGCGTGCCATTTGTTTGTTGGGTGGCGTCCCAGAAAGCCCTTCAACTCCGTAGTTAAGTCCAGTGGAGAGGCTTTCAGCCCGAAGTCAAGGAGTGCGACCACGGAGGAGAAAAGGGAGAAGAGATGGAGCAGGCGAAGCTTAAAAGGACGAGAGGAAGGCAAGGAAGAGAGAGAAAGCAAGCTTATGGAGCTGGCACTCTAAACTCGGTAAAGTATACGGACGGACTTATCAAGAAACCATCAGGGTTAATTAGCGCTGGCCTAATTAATTTGCATTGACTTACGAGCCCGTGAAGTAGCGAGAGGCGCACGAGCTCAGATAAACGCCCGTCGCAAGAGAAAGACGCCAGTTAATTAAGAGTGGGGAACGGGGGGAAGGTTAGACTCTTAGAGCCAACGACGAAAAACGTGTCGAGGCGCTGAGGCGTTGGCGGCCCGCCATTCCTCATTGTCTACAGAAAGCAAGACGAGACAAGCTGGGGTGTGTCGTCGTCAAGCAAGGAACAAGGCAGGTCCACGCCGACAAGTAACACTCACGCGCGAACAATGGCAAGTCTAAGCCTTCTAATGTATACGAACACCACATCGATCCACGGACAGCCTAAGCAACACGAAGGCGTTTTCCAAATTGGTAGCAATTCGTCACAAGTTGGGCTGTTCCTGGTGACTGTGCTGTGGTAGACCTAACCCTAACTGCTGGAAGAAGCAAATCTGTCCCGTAAATGGAAAGGTTCGACGAGCTTACCAATGTTACAAGCCCTTACCAGGATTTCCGGCACGGTATAGTGAGTGAAAGACTGCTAGCTTCCTTCAGGGGCAACATATATTATGGCTTATCTATTATCAAAAGGTTCCCTGGTTCTAATCCATGGGCTGCCCGATCCTGACTGCTCATCTTTCTGCTTCTAGAACGTCGACCAAAGTTAAAAAAACAAGCCAGTTTATCCGTGCAATGAATAGTTTGCTTCGGATGACATAAAGCTATGACGTAAGGCACGAAGAAACTGGAGTTCGTGTGTCTCTTTGTGTACCTGTCCGTGTATTTTCCTGTTCGGGAATAGATTTTGTTCTGATTTGGTTGAAATTTTATGAGAAGGGAGCAGCTCTGGTGCAGCAAATTCACAAGTTCGAACATGAAATTTCTCTCTCAGATATTTTCCTTAATATTCTGGTTTTTCATCCGTGTTAAGAATAATTCTCCAGCTTCTGTGTGCGATTTGTTTGGTTGCATTAACTGGCGCCATCCTTTGACGAACTTTGGAAACTTCAACGCTTGCTGTTGTTCGCTTACTTGAGTGGTGCCATCTGTTGACAGACTTTGGATTAAATAGGTGCGGATTACGTTGTACTTAAATGTCAGACTACCGGGCCTGTGTGTGCAGTAAGGGCATGTCAGTATGGCTCAGCAGTAGGACCTCGGCATTTTGTTTCAAAGGTCGCGGGTTCAATTCCCCGCTCAGGCAGTCTGACATTTAAGTCCAAAAGGAAACGTAAATAGGTTTGCATCCGTATTTGTTTAACAGACTTTGCAAACTTTGCGCTCATGGATTAGTGTCAAGAGACGGTACCACCATACATTAGAAAGTTAACTAGATATACCATCTCACTTCCCGTCCTACGCGGACCTCTAGCGGTAATTGCGGCTACTAACACCTCAGCTAATGCTTTGCTTTCGTGCTGCTTCGAAGGCAAAAGCATTAGCAAAGGTATTAGTAGCCGCAACTACCGCTAGAGGTCCGCGTAGCATGGGAAGAAGTGAGATGGTATATCTAGTTGACTTTCTAATCTATGGTACCATCTAACAAAAGAGTCCAACTCATGATTTTAGGTGACGTTTTGGAAGTTTTAGGCCGAAGAGAACGTAAAGTATCGCAGCATCGGTTGCTCGGCCGAGTCAATTGTGATCTTGAGAATGTGAGTAGTAACAATAATTAATAAATTACCAGCAGTAATACTGGTCTGGCTCAACATCCATCATTTTTTTCCTTCATGAGTTGCGTCGCGAGATGTTTTTTTTTAAAATCAACTTTGAAATGCCGAGTGTAATTGTCAAAAATGGTCTACGCTTCAACTACAGGCTAGAGTGGCATTTGCAAAGGGTATGCCACGTTGCAATAAAAACAAGATGAAGGAACAAAGGCGAAAAAATTAACTGAACATATACCATAATTTAAGCGGTCAGTTACCAGCGGTGTTACGTGCATTCAGCCCCCCCCCCCCCCCAAAAAAAAAAAATCAGTCTATAAGGTGTACTATATGGATGAGGGAAGACTATGATTTAAGTGTTAAGAGAATTAAGAGTACCTTCCTCACGGAAAACTATATTTGCATTTTCAGCATGTACTTTCTGTGTTTGCAAATCGTGCGGCCTTCATACGCCACCAACCTTACGTGGTCAACAGTAGTGGCTTTTTCATGCGGGATCGGGGTGTTTGATCATACTGGTTTCTTAGGGTTTGCTTTTTTGTGTGGATTTTTGATAATTATTAGCGTTTATGTGAGTTTCACAGAATGATGTGATATTTTCGTATGGAATTTCGCACGGGGATTTCATTGGAGCTGTTGGTAGATATGGGTTTCCTCATTCTGTCGTCTCATGTCCAGTTTGCGTACAAAACTGTCCTGTGCCGGCTTTTCTCTTTAGAATTCAGTAATAAACTTGAACCCACTTGCGAGACTGTAGCAATATTTGTGCTATAGAGCTTACAGTACAAACAATTAATTTACAACTTGTTTTCTAGCATCTAGTTGCTACACTCTATACTATAGGCAAATAACCTCACAAACAACTGGGAGAGGATGTTCCCTAAATAAATTGAAGAAATTAGTACTGATTCTGGATGATGCTCTTCTACACTTAAGATGCCTACTAAATAATACAAAAGTAGCAAGAGTGTGAACGGACGAATGACGTAATTAAGTGACGAACTCTTTTATCAAGGTCCTTCTTGGGTGACGGTACTTGAATCCTTGTTTCTAATGGTTTTAAATCTACAACTGCAGCTTCGAGTGAAATAGAATTTATCGGCATTTTAAAATTTATCGGCGTTACAGCATCACCCGTAATAAAAAAACTAAATCACAAGGCAATTGTTCGCTTCTCTGTATTATTTTCATTAATCGTAAAATGAAGAAAACTTTTCAAATTAGACTGGTTGCTACAATTCTTCCACAGCACACTTATCTATTTTTCCGTGAGATTTTATCATGGTCCTGCCGCGTTGCGTCCTTCCACAGTGCTGCAAAAGTCGTTCCCTACCCGGTGAAGCTCAAGCCAATGCACCAAAAACCTATAAAAACGATCCGACAGAAACACAGACCGCACATACCCACGAATAGAAAAATAAATACGAAAAGCGGAACGCTACGGAAAGCAAACGATAAATGTCTGGTGGGCGAAATGTTTCCATATTCAACAAACAAAATGAGGGAGAAATCAAGTGGATTTAGCCGTCTTAATTAGACGCCACATTCTTATTGGTGAAGAACTGAACTTCAAACTCCTGTAACAAGACCGGTAAACTCGTCGACTGGGGCCTGACCATGGCTCAGACATGAGATCCCCCCCCACACACACACTCATTTACCAAAAAAATTGCAATATTGTTTAATTTATCGTGAGATGTTTACCGTGTGCATAATTCTGTGTAAATCAATTTTGATATGAGAGGCTTACATTTACTGAACAGGAGCTTTCAACTAAATTTTCTTAGCAACCACTCCTTTTTTTCGTCTTGGATACCATGGCCCGTCCTAAGACAATATTCGAAACCGTTCGCGTGCACCATTATGGCTAAAAATATTATTTTCCTTGGTGTAATCTGATGTATCATACACGGCTCACTGTGTATATATATGATTGAAGTCCTCTCTCCAGCAAAACTAAAACTATTAATTTATCCGCTTCTATTTCTATTCAATATATTTCGACCAAACTTGGCCAGACAGCAGATAGCAACTTTTCCAAACTTTACACCAACCTTTATGCAATTCCGTGCAAGAGTAAACGTAGGGAGCCACACGTAATTTTGAAAACTGTTCACTTGTTGTTGTTCTGGTTCTTGTTCTTCTTGGCTGACACAGTTTCAGAAAAAACTACTGCACCTACCAAAAATCTGAAACATGATCTGAGCCAGAAATTTCCCTGGGCTTCAACCTTACAGGGGCCACTTTTTCAATTGGTCGATCCGTTCCGAAGTTACGGCACCCTAAACGATCATGCTCATTGTTTTACATTGTTTTAACCATTGTATTTAGGAAACAATGCCACTCAGCAAACTCCAGATTCATTCTTCGTCCACGTGTTATGTCTTTGCTAAAAAGTTGATTGTTGAACGGTAAAATGAAAGAATAAGTGGTATAGTCGCTGTGTAGAAGTGTGTGTTGTTATAGTTATTGTAGTTGTAGTTATAGTTATAGTTTTTGTAATTTTGGATGGGGCATACGGCTGTGGGCCATGGCTCCAATAAATACTCGTGGAAAGAATCAGTGTTTCAGCTAAACGCATATATTTTCACACCAAACTAAGATGCGTTGTGAATTTCGAGGCCCTCGAAATTGGCAGCTAAAAACGATAGAATTGCGTATTTATTTCGCAGATGCATGCTTTCAGAGATGAGTTGAATTGTTTCAAAGTGGCCAGCAACAATCAACTACATGCATAAACCTTTGTAGGAAAATTGGAAATAAGCCAACAGCGAAAATCATACACTAGAAATAACGTATAGTTCAGTAAGCCACCTTTATGCTCTTACGTTTCGTCGGAGTGGCATGACCCGGCTTCGAACCGGCTACCCAGTTCGCCCCAGATCACTTGCATAGCGCCTTAGTCGCTATGGCCACATCCTCCACTGGCATAAAGATAACTCACTGAACCCGTTATTAAGGTCACAACCGTGACCAGGGCTCCATTCGACCGAAATTCACTCGGCCATAGTCAATGGAGAGGGAAGACAAATCATACACTTACAAGGCTCAATAAAGGAGAAAATAAATAGACATAAATCGGTGGAAATATTTCTAGTGTATGATTTTCGCTGTTGGCTTATTTCCAATTTTCCTTTGTATTATTTCCAGCGATTTATGTCTATTTATTTAAACCTTAGTAGCGCGACGCCATAGCCGTAAAAAAGGTACACGGATTACAAACAAAAACGTCAAGTGTGCCGTAAAAAAAGGGGATATATGATTGAATTTTCACTTGTTAAAATGTACAGGGATAATAATTGATGATTTTTAATTAAAATAATAAAATGTACAATCGAGAAAATTCCATCTGTTTAGGTGCTTGTGCTTTACCAATCATATATTCAAACGTAAAGCACAACAGCACCTAAACAGATGGATTTGTCTCAATTGTACATTTTATTATTTCAATTAAAAATCATCAATTTTTATCCGTGTTCATTTTAACAAATGAAAATTCAATCATATATCCCCTTTTTTTACGGCACACTTGACGTTTTTGTTTGTAATATATAGATAGATTTCATTAATTATTATGTATATTTGGTGTATTTTGCGTAATTTGGTGTAGCCTTCGTTACAGTACCCTATAGTTAAAAATATATGTTTTACGTGCCTTGCGAATATTAATAGTAGTCTTGGAACGGAGACCCCTTCTGCAGGTTAGGCTTCCCCCGTCTCGACGTAACCCCAACCACTCCACTCTTTACAGGTCTGCCCCTAACTTTCCAATCCCAATCAACTCAGCGACATCACCACTATTGTAGCCCATGTCAGTATGGCTCAGCGGCAGGACCTCGGCATTTGGTTTCAAAGGACGTAGGTTCAATTCCCCACTCAGGCAGTCTGACATTTAAGTCCAAAAGGCAACGTAAATAGGTTTGCATCCGTATTGATTTCACCACTATTTCCACACAAAAATTCCTAATGTACTTGGCCTGGCAAACTCTCTCATCGTCGCGCACCAAACAGGCAATTTTTTTTTTGCAGAAGTCCAGGACTTTGTAATAACCAATTGAGTGCCAGGACGTAATCGAGAGAGATCCTTTGAAAATATCGTGCGCACGTAGGTCAGTGACGAGAATCGATCTCACATCCTCTTGATTCGCTGACTAAGGCACTTAACATTCGGCTGTGCTTGGCTCGGTTCTCTCGTGTTCCAATAAATTCTCATGAAATCCTCTTTTTGTCCTTGAACATAGTCTTGCGTCCGTATGCGTCCATGGCACTGGAGAGGTTAAGCATAGGACAATAAGCAAAATCCGTACACCCGTTGAAATAAGGTTCACTTTAAATAGACACCTTGGAACAGATTTCGGCAGAGACAAGAACCGTTTTAACACTCGTTTCAGGCGGCACTTCCCCACAAGTACGGCTTTGAGGTCTCTGGGAATGGGCCATTGTCATCCCTACCCATCATCCCCCTCTCTTCCTAACATGCACGAAGATCCGGTCGGCCACGAATGGGTGCGGTCCTCGTGCCGACCCAACTGGCCCATTTGCATGGCAGGAAAATCACGCACCAAGCACGAGGAGGACTGCAATGAAGGAACGCGCTAAAACCGGACCCCTTCAATTTTCTGCTCTGTTGCAGCCATTATTTGCGCCGATTACCTTTTGACGTCATCGCTTGGAACTTTAAAGAGAGAGAAAGAGAGAGAGAAAGGGAGGCAGAGAAAAGGAGAAAGAGACGGAAGAACGGAATGGTTTCTCCTTTTCCTCCGCGGGACAATTATTATCATGTTAATTTGGGGAGAGAGCGGATGAATGTAATCGGAAAGGTAGCAAGGCTCTGCTTTTGGCTGGTACCACTTTTTGGAGGTCTGTAGCATACAATTGCAGAAGGCTAAAAGCGTTAGAAATTACATTTCTCCGGAAAGAGACAAAGCCAACCCAGGAAATTTGAAAACTACGGTTGAAGAAGACCTGAAACATCCATCTCAGAAGAAGCAACTAACTGGTAAACCTAAAATATTACGCCAGTAAAAAAGAAAGTTTTTTTTTTTTAGGAAAAGGATCTCCCTCTACCTCTCTATTGCAGACCGTAAATTTAAGGAAAGCAAAAACTTTAATTCGCCATCTCTTCTCCAGGATTAAAAAATAAGTAAAATAGTAGCCCGATACCGGGTTAGTATTGAACGGTGTGAATTGGACGTTAAGTTTAGTGAGCCTCTTGTTTTGTAGTTAGCAACTGAGTATAAAAATAAATAAATCTTGTTTGTTGTTCTTGTTTTGCTTATAGGAATCAGGAGTCTAAACTGGATTATCTGCCCCACGACGATGAGAGGTACAATTTAGCTGGAGATATATTAGTGGAAACCCCAGGAACTTAATTCAGCTACTAACAATACTACTGTGATTTTACTAAGCCAATACTACTAAAAATTACAACGTTTTACACTGGGCAACACTTGAAGCACTGCAACAGAAATGATACCATCCCATCTTTGCATCTTGTTTCATCTGCATCTGCATCTTTGCATCTTGTTTAGTATCAGCAACACGACTCATCACCAGATTGTTAGGCTTCAACTGGTTGGAGGCACAGAAAATGTAGACTTGTGGACTGTGGATGTTAAAAACTGCTCAATCACACGCGTTTCCGTGAAATGAGGCTCGCGGACTGAGTGAGCAAAGCGAGCGAATTCCACGTAAGTAAACCTTTTCAACGGTAAACATACTCTGCAGAAAATAAGGCAAAAAACGGACTGTGAGCAGCAAATGTAATTAGATTGCCTTCTAGTAACCAATACGTCAATTGTGTGATGCTCTTGGGTACCTCCTGAACCACATGGAGCATCGATCAGTGCCAACAGAGTGAGCGAAGACAACGATACGGCTAGTTCCTACTTAAAAATTTTAAACTCATTACCATCTACCTAGTTTTGTAATGAATGGGGTGAAAAGAGCATTACAGCTCGCAGTTCGCCAATCAACTAATCTATGTTTTACAGCTGCAGCCTGAGAAATTAGTATTGCAAAGTGGGAAGACACACAGTTTAAAAGCATGCCATGTTAACAGACAACCGGGAATATAAACAGGCAAACATTCCAATGTTTACTTTCCATTTTTTTTAAGGCGTGGCGGGTAATTTGGATGCACACAACTCTAAGCCTGACTAGAGTGCTCTTCCAGCTCCTACCAGTACCACCTCCTACAAGATTATTACATTTTCAATGCTAAGCTGGACTAAGAAAAGCGAAAACCAAGCAAACTCAATTTGCATTCAAAGCGTCGGCGGAAAGAAGCGTGCAAGTGCCGGCCGGATGTGTCTAATGACAACCCCCCGTTTAGCAAAATGGCTTCCGGTTTTTTTGGTACGAATTAGTAGAATCTACACGCTTGTGATGATTTCCAAGGATAGTACATTAGAACGTAACTTAGGTTTGATGAGGTAGGGATGGAACCATTCTCAGGTCCCGGAAGTGCTGTTTTCTAGACGCACGCCTAACTTAATTCACGGAGCGACTTTCCTTTGTTGTCATCGCAAATTTGTAAATGGCCTATCCGATTAGGCCTACACGTTTGCGCAACAGCATTAGGCGACCTGTTTTGTTTTTTAGTCTTCTGTACAGCCGTACCGGCTGAGAAGACTATTGCAACGACTTTGTCCGTCCGTCCGTCGCTTTTTTCAACTTCGCAACGGTACTAGATAGAGACGACCATTGTTTACAACGTTAGATTCAGGGTAAGAAGTAAGTTAAATAACATGGCAAATTAAAATATCGTTACGTCCTTATAGCTCATAAACTTCTTCGACGTCACTAAATTAAATAATAACATTTGATCGTCGATTTGAAATCCTAAGATAACACGCAATAAAAAGAAATGGATTTTAGCTTCGTTTAAAATAGTCTCGTCGCATTGTTGCATGAATGAATAGGCTTACCGTAGAATCAAATTCTTCATTAGGCCTATCTGCTACTTACGAAGTCAAAACTGCATTAAAAAAATTAGGCCTAAAAAATTAAAATTAGGCCTAAAATCATGTTACCACGGCAAAGTCAAGTTGCTACGATTCGCCGTTGGCTTCATCAACAGCGTCTCTCTCGTCACTTCCCCACCGATCTATCTATGCACATTACGTTGTTAACGCTGTAACAGATAGAATGCGCACCATGTTGCAAAACTGAATATGCCTTTGAATATGCTTTCTATACAATCCAACTCTCCGTTATAGCTGCTACATATGAAATTAAAAATGCTGGTTAAAATTAGGCCTAAAAGCTGACAAATAAGCCTAAAATGTAAAATAGGCCTAAAAGCCAACACATTTTTAACCAGCAATTGTGATGGTTACTGATTTTGGATTAGTATAATAGAGACAACTTTTGTAGTGCATGACAGAGGTGTGCGCCTCAACATTGGAAGTGGAGGAATTTTACAGAAGACCGGTGCGACTAGGCAGTCGCTGTAGCCGCTTGTTTTTTTTTCGTGTAAAACAACCGTGTCTTTAGACAATGTCTACGTGCTCTTCAGGATGGTTACGTGCGCGGAGCCCATTGGCTTGTTTACGTTTCCTTATAATGGTTATGTGCGTAAAACTTGCTCGCTTCGCTCTCTCAATTCAGGATCTCCATTGTTGTTGACCGAGTGAGCGAAGCGAAGGATGTCCTATTTTAACTTGACGATAGGCTCTCTCTCTCTCGCAGAATGTGTCTGTTTGACTATGTTGTTCCGCAGTTCAGGACAAATGTTTCAACCGATTCAAATGAAATTTGGTAAGAATACTCTTTGAAACACGCCCAAACGACGTATGTAATTGGTTTTATACCAGTTGACAAAAATTCAAAATGGCGGCCCATAAAAACGTATTTTATATTTCAACTTTTTGTAAATCTTTCATCAGACTGAACACAAAGTGATTAAGAATGCCAGAATGACATATTCTTTAAGAAAGGTCCTATTCAACCTGTACAAAAATTTAAGATGGCGGCCCAGAATGGCACTCAAAAACAACTTACAGTCGCTTACGGCCAAGTGCTTGAACCAATTAAAATGAAATTTGGTAGGAACAATTTTTGAAATAAGGGTGAAGAACAGTTCTATACCAATGATAAAACTCCAAATCCAAAATGGCGGCATAAAATGACACTAATAAACAATTTACGACGGATTACGACCAAGCGCTTGAACCATTTTTGGTAGGTAACAAATTTGGTAAGAAACTAAGAATACTCTTTTTTTGAAATAAGAGTGAAGGAAAGTTGTAATTGTTTCATACCAATGACAAAAATCCAAAATGGTGGCATAAAACGGCACCCATACGACGGATTACGACCAAGAGCTTGAACTGATTAGAATGAAATTTGTAGGAATACTCTTTGAAATAAGGCTGACGGACATTTCTATATGATTTCATACCCGTGATATGAATCCAAAATGGGGGCTTAAAACGGCATCTAACCAAACAGTTTTTGGTTCGTAACTTTTAAGTAGGTTATAAGATTGAATAAATACTGGTTATGACTATTCAGAATAACCCGTTCATCAAGAACACTTTTTTTAAAGTTTTGTAAAAATCCAAGATGGTGGCTGAGAACGACATTAAAAAAAATGATTTTGGCATTTAACTTTTAACTGGCACTTATGTGGGTTTTTTTTTTTGCAAATAAAAGATGGAAGCCTAAAAAAAATGTATAACCCCCAAACACAAATTTAATACCAATATTCACAGAAATGTGGCTGAACGAAACGTTCAATAATTTTTGTTTTACCTGTGGAGGGGACAGGGAGGTCTAGTGTCTGTTAAAAGAACTTCTAGGTGCCTATTGAAGATTTGTGGTTTGCCTTCCTCTCTCTTGCTGACTTTTTGCTGTGTCAGTGTTGTAATAACGACTCGCAACGACGCAAACATGTTAGCTTATTTTCGAACAGTGAGCTTGAATATGTAAAAAAAAAAAAAAAAAAAAAAAAAGGTTTTGTTCCAAATCTCGCCTACTACTGATGTTTCACTGTTTACCATCTCGGTCTCCCAACGAATTGTGTATGACAGTGCAGTTTGCATAGTGGCAGCACACTGAACACAATGAGTGAACTGTCAGTATATCTTCAGTGTTCCGTGAGTTAACTTCATACTTTCGCTTCTTTCATGTGTACTGTTTTTTGTCCTAGTTGCTTCCTGTCAGGTAAGAACGAATCAATATAGACAAGCTCAGCCTCCTCCACACGACTTGTGCGCTGGAAGCATCCATCCTTTTTTTGGCTCACATAATCCAGCTTCAAGGTCGGCTGGGGTGGTAGCTGCGTTCCTCGCAGCGAGGAACGTGGCTGCTGTCTCGGTTGGCTTTGGGAATAGTACACGAAGCAGCATCAAGTTGAAGATTGTGTCGTCACAGACCAGAATGATTCTCGTATTTTACCATCATAATTTTCTAGGCTAGTGTCTTATAATTTTGCTTCAGCGATCTGTTGGAATAATTAATTTTAATTTTTACCGCATTAGTCTTTTAGATTTTTGATCTCATGGTAATTATTAGAAAATTAGTACATGCACACATAGACATGAAACGTCATGATTATTGTAAGCGCGCAAAGCATCATGTACTGCGGGACGCAGTAAATAAAGTTAACAATTATTCAACAGAAAATCTCCTAGACGCCACATTTTAAAACGGATTTTTACCAAGGGAATTTTCTAACGGTAAGAACATAGACCTTTGGGGCCGTACTTGATGTGGAGGATCGAGAAAAATGGCACTGGGAGGTATCCTTTTAAGAGTTCTCCTGTGGCTTTATTCCTACTCTACATGTAACATCCTATTCATAACAGGGACGAGAGGGTGAGGCGTAAAAAGGTAGCCGACCCATCCCTAACGTGAATAACGACTCTAAGATAACCAGTCACGAATCACGAGAAACATAGTGCAGGCGAGACGTGTTTGAAGGCAAATAAGTCAATAACGTTGCCG
>JAHWFP010111725.1:7607-19925 GCA_023313725.1 Lithobius niger
GGGCGAGACCGGGGGGGGGGGAGGGAAGGGGAGTGAGACGGCGCGGAATGAGCGAGCGAAGCGAGCGACTCCGCTAGTTGAATATAATTAAAATTAAAAAACTAAATAAAATAGCTTAAACTAAAAAAAAAACCAAAAATCGTCCAAGTTCCACAATTCATTAAGTATTTAGTTTACTAAATTTTTTTAATCAGGTAAAGACTTTATGACCACCCTCTACAATACTTTCTCAGTACAACTTTGCTACGTTATAAAATAACACTACCAAGTTCGCTAAAATTCACAACTCGGACTCGTGCTTAGTCCAACAAATTTTCGATACCACCCAGATATCTTCATCAGGCCTTGAGGATTTTTCTGCTTTCTACATCAACAACATCGTTGTTTACTTCGTTGTTCACTACGTCGTCTGCTTTGCACACTTTTGCATTTGAATTCGGCCGCGACCGCAGCCTCCCGTATTTATTGGGCTGCATGCGCTGTGCACTCGTGAGTCCCCATTGATGGTTCAACCGCTCGCTGAGTTCTCTTCCTACTAGGTATGTAACTCTAGGGAAAGCTGGGCCTTGGATGTTCATCAAAAGCTCCCCGTTCATTTCATGTTGTTGAATAGCAAGTGATTCAAGGCAACGGAGGTGGGAATCTCGTGCCGAATTCGACTTGAGCAGGGTGCTTGTGCCTTTCCAGTCCACCTCATGCTTCAAAGATTTGCAGTGGACTGCGATGCCGTTGTCATCCTTTTCATTCCTCACGTTGGCCATATGCTGGGCTACCCTGGTTCGTACACCTTTTCTGGTCTCTCCAATGTAAACAGCATCGCAGTCTCTGCACGGAATCTTATACACTGCTTCTTTCGTATTCTGAACGGCCCCCATTTTCTCTTCGTCCTGCGATTTCAGTGTCTCACGCTTGCCTTCCACTTTGTCCACTTCCTTCTTTCCTGTAATTCTTTTCTTGAGTCCTTCAACATTCTTAAAATACGTTCTAAACCCTTGTTCTTTTAAAATCTTCTGCACTTTGCTCGCAACTCCTTCTACGTATGTTAAAGCTACTCTCGGGCCCCTTCTGTCTACTTCTTCCTCTCTTCTGCCTTCTTTCTTTCTTTCCCAATCTATGACTGCACATGCTTTCTTCCTTAACCTGTTTAGGAGTCCTCCAGGGTAGCCAAGTTTTAAAAACTTTTCTTTCACTCTTTCCAAGTGTGGTCTCGCTAATTCTTTCGTGCTCGCATTCCTCATCATTCGGACAAATTCATTCTGTGCCAATGCTTTGAGCTGCTCCTTCGGATGCCCCGAGGTATAAGGAATAGCACGATCTGTCGCCATTGGTTTTACATATGGTTCAAACATGACTTCTCCTCGTTCTCCTCTCATCAACTTCACATCAAGGTAAGGTAGAACTCCCTCTTTTTCTTTTTCTGCCGTCATCTTTATAGCTGGCCTCCAGTTGTTAACCTTCTTTAGCAAATCTTCGAACTTATCTTTCTTCACCGCCAAAAACACATCATCCACGTACCTCTTCCAGATCTTAACTCCTTCCATAGATTTCATAACCATTTCGTCCATGTGCTGCAGCACCATCTCCGCTATTATTGGGGAGCTGGAGTAGCCCACAGGGGCCCCTCCCACCTGCCAATATGTCTTGCCATTGAACTCAACATATATGGATGACAATAGTACTTTTAACATTGCTCTGTCTTTATCAAAATCGGCTCTCGGTACCTTCCATCTTCTCCGAGACAACGCCAACATATCAAGTATCAGCCGATGGTCAAGACTTGGAAAAAGCTTAACGACGTCGAATGATACCATAATCTCATCTTCGTCTAGCACCAGTTCCTTAACCTCTTGCAACAAGTCGCCAGTCTTCGTGAGCCTATAGCTGCCATTTACATACTTCTTCAGTCTCTCAGCGACTTCCCAATCCAATTTTTGCGCCAGTCCTCCTTTCGCATTGGTAATCAAACGTAGGGGGCCTCCCTCCTTGTGCGTCTTCACCTGCGCAAAAATGGTGGGAAGTCTCTGAGGGAGTGTCGGTGCCAAAACTTTCACTTCCTCCTTGCTCAGAAACCCCTCTTCGTTCAACCTCTTTAAGCTAAACTGCAGGTCACGAAACGGGCGAGTTCCTACATCGGCTTCTGTAACTTTATACAACCCAGATGACACAATCTCAGCTTCCACTCGCCGATCATGATCACTACGCAACAACACCACAGTTTGGTTTGCTTTATCCGCCTTGCAGTACACTAGATCTTTTCTTTCTCTTAGGCTCTTAATTGCTTTCACCTGCTCATTAGTGACATTGGCTACTACTCTCGGCGGCGGCATAATCGTGAGTCTTTGAAGTTGGAGTCTCACCTCTGGTGCCCAAGAGTACCGTGCAAGCACCTGCTCAATGTCAGCAACGAGATTCGCTTTTACTTCAGCACTATTTCCTGGCACAACTGGAACGAACTTTAAATCTAAATCAAGCACGCTCAACTCGGCATCATTCAACTCTGTTCCAGTCTCATTCACCACAAACTGAAAGTCACTGCCTTTCTTGGTGTCTTGGGCACCAGAGGTGAGACTCCAACTTCAAAGACTCACGATTATGCCGCCGCCGAGAGTAGTAGCCAATGTCACTAATGAGCAGGTGAAAGCAATTAAGAGCCTAAGAGAAAGAAAAGATCTAGTGTACTGCAAGGCGGATAAAGCAAACCAAACTGTGGTGTTGTTGCGTAGTGATCATGATCGGCGAGTGGAAGCTGAGATTGTGTCATCTGGGTTGTATAAAGTTACAGAAGCCGATGTAGGAACTCGCCCGTTTCGTGACCTGCAGTTTAGCTTAAAGAGGTTGAACGAAGAGGGGTTTCTGAGCAAGGAGGAAGTGAAAGTTTTGGCACCGACACTCCCTCAGAGACTTCCCACCATTTTTGCGCAGGTGAAGACGCACAAGGAGGGAGGCCCCCTACGTTTGATTACCAATGCGAAAGGAGGACTGGCGCAAAAATTGGATTGGGAAGTCGCTGAGAGACTGAAGAAGTATGTAAATGGCAGCTATAGGCTCACGAAGACTGGCGACTTGTTGCAAGAGGTTAAGGAACTGGTGCTAGACGAAGATGAGATTATGGTATCATTCGACGTCGTTAAGCTTTTTCCAAGTCTTGACCATCGGCTGATACTTGATATGTTGGCGTTGTCTCGGAGAAGATGGAAGGTACCGAGAGCCGATTTTGATAAAGACAGAGCAATGTTAAAAGTACTATTGTCATCCATATATGTTGAGTTCAATGGCAAGACATATTGGCAGGTGGGAGGGGCCCCTGTGGGCTACTCCAGCTCCCCAATAATAGCGGAGATGGTGCTGCAGCACATGGACGAAATGGTTATGAAATCTATGGAAGGAGTTAAGATCTGGAAGAGGTACGTGGATGATGTGTTTTTGGCGGTGAAGAAAGATAAGTTCGAAGATTTGCTAAAGAAGGTTAACAACTGGAGGCCAGCTATAAAGATGACGGCAGAAAAAGAAAAAGAGGGAGTTCTACCTTACCTTGATGTGAAGTTGATGAGAGGAGAACGAGGAGAAGTCATGTTTGAACCATATGTAAAACCAATGGCGACAGATCGTGCTATTCCTTATACCTCGGGGCATCCGAAGGAGCAGCTCAAAGCATTGGCACAGAATGAATTTGTCCGAATGATGAGGAATGCGAGCACGAAAGAATTAGCGAGACCACACTTGGAAAGAGTGAAAGAAAAGTTTTAAAACTTGGCTACCCTGGAGGACTCCTAAACAGGTTAAGAAAGAAAGCATGTGCAGTCATAATTTGGGAAAGAAAGAAAGAAGGCAGAAGAGAGGAAGAAGTAGACAGAAGGGGCCCGAGAGTAGCTTTAACATACGTAGAAGGAGTTGCGAGCAAAGTGCAGAAGATTTTAAAAGAACAAGGGTTTAGAACGTATTTTAAGAATGTTGAAGGACTCAAGAAAAGAATTACAGGAAAGAAGGAAGTGGACAAAGTGGAAGGCAAGCGTGAGACACTGAAATCGCAGGACGAAGAGAAAATGGGGGCCGTTCAGAATACGAAAGAAGCAGTGTATAAGATTCCGTGCAGAGACTGCGATGCTGTTTACATTGGAGAGACCAGAAAAGGTGTACGAACCAGGGTAGCCCAGCATATGGCCAACGTGAGGAATGAAAAGGATGACAACGGCATCGCAGTCCACTGCAAATCTTTGAAGCATGAGGTGGACTGGAAAGGCAGAAGCACCCTGCTCAAGTCGAATTCGGCACGAGATTCCCACCTCCGTTGCCTTGAATCACTTGCTATTCAACAACATGAAATGAACGGGGAGCTTTTGATGAACATCCAAGGCCCAGCTTTCCCTAGAGTTACATACCTAGTAGGAAGAGAACTCAGCGAGCGGTTGAACCATCAATGGGGACTCACGAGTGCACAGCGCATGCAGCCCAATAAATACGGGAGGCTGCGGTCGCGGCCGAATTCGAATGCAAAAGTGTGCAAAGCAGACGACGTAGTGAACAACGAAGTAAACAACGATGTTGTTGATGTAGAAAGCAGAAAAATCCTCAAGGCCTGATGAAGATATCTGGGTGGTATCGAAAATTTGTTGGACTAAGCACGAGTCCGAGTTGTGAATTTTAGCGAACTTGGTAGTGTTATTTTATAACGGATCGATCTTTTCACAGTATGAATTGCAGCGAACTTTGCTACGTAGCCTGTACGGCGCTGAAGCATATTTTGAAAAAAGTAAAGTAAGCTTAAGTGAATCTTCTATAAAAACCATGTTTATTTTTTGCGCTGTGACGTAGGGATTTGGGAAGGTCCCTATAACAAAGATCAGTAAGTTTTCCCGTCAAAAACGTGCGCTGTTGCCAAAAAACAACTTTTGATTGTTGCTAGGTGGTGGTCATCTGTGGGACTGGACGGACTCTGTAAGTTGTGTGAGATTGACTAGGCCTATACTTATTTATTTATGTGTTTTCTCTGTAGGGTTTTGAAGTTGATGTTGATGTACACTTGTGAACATGTCTCAAGTTTGTAGTTTTCGTCAACAAGACGAAAAAAGTGTGCATTCAGATGTGGAATTAATGGAATGGTCACCTCGCATGGATTTGATCGCCCTGGCCAACGTTCAGGTAAAATGTAATTGAATGTTGAACTGTTCCCCATATAATTTAGTCTAAACAGCCCATAACGAATAGTTATGCGGGTGAACTTGTTGACTCAAAAGGACTGATGAATACAAAGCTGCCACATCATGCCAGAAAAGTCGACGAATTATGAACGTACTGAATTTTTTATTAGCAAAAAGATAATGACACAACTAAAAAGATATACGACGTTTTACTTTGGAATTGAAATTGATGTTAAAAATTGAAAATTTACATTACACATTACTGAAAATTAGCTACATAATGAACTAGCTGCCGTGTAAAAGAAACTGTGACGAATCACTTTGAACTCGGGATAACATTATTTTGGAATTAAGTAGGCCTACGCTGTATGTTCAAACTCCACAAACACCGAGTTTGGCAAATTTTCAACGAACTGCTAATGGAAGATACTTGCGTTAGTCTTCTTCCGGCCTTTTTAAGCTGTTAGTTCTTGTTTACCTACATCATCATCATCACAACTGCTGTCGTCTGCTTCCAGATTTGAAAACGCCACGTTTTGCCTATGATATTTGGAAGGCCGTAGTGTTATCCAACAATTTGTGAACTGTGTGGTTAGCTTGTCGTGCACCAGGTGTGTGATACGTGGGAACGAAGGGGGCTGAAGTTTCATCAAAGGAATACCACATTTTTCATAGTGCTGGATGGAGAGTGATTCTAGGGCACCAAGATGGGGGTCCCAACTTGAGTTTAATTTAGAAGGGTGGTGGTTTTATTCCACCCCATGTGGTTTTATTCCACCCCATGTTGTGTCCCGTTTCACATTGACGAGACAAGGAGAGGTATTAACAACCGTTTGAAAGAGCACATAGCTGACACTAAGAATAAAGTACAAGAAAAGGCATAGCATTCACAGTGAAACAGGACACAACATTGGGTGGAATAAAACCACCACTCTTCTAAAATCAAACTCAAGTTGAGATACCCATCTTCGTGCCCTAGAATCATTTTCCATCCAGCACTATGAAAATTGTGGCAATCCCCCGATGAATCTTCAGCCTCCTTCATTCCCACGTATCACACACTCGCACAGTTCGCACATCTTTGGAAAACACAATGGCCTTCCAAATATCGTAGGCAAAACGCTGTGTTTTCAAATCTGGAAGCAGAAGACAGCAGCTGTGATGATGATGGAGGTAAACAAGAACTAACAGCTTAAAAAGGCCGGAAGAAGGCGAACGCGAGTATTTTCCGTTATCTGTTGTCGAAAATTTGCCAAACTTGGTGTTTGTGGAGTGTTTGAACATACAGCATACTTAATTCCAACATACGGTAGCTGCAGTGTGAAAGTATGTGTAAGGTTGATGGACGTTTTTCCATTAATATTGACAATGCACTTCACAGTAATGGTATTTTTAGCAATACAGCAAGGCTTTTGGCCTCAAACTCAAGAAGTGATCGACACCTAAGAGGCCTTAAAGTCTCTGGCTATATAGCATTAGTTGGCACTTGATGAGACCCTTTGAACTTGCAAGGCCCATCAAAGCCAGGCATCAGGTTTCTGATTAATCGGGCGTTTGGCGATCAATTAACACTGCAGTGGCAGAGACAATGAGAAAATGGTGAGCTACCTCCTAAATTCAGCAGGCTACGACAACCGCCAAGTTTGAATCGAGCTCGTAATGGTGCAACAACCTGGTAGACGGATTTTACATAGGCTATGTAAATAAAGGAACTGCACAAGTGTAAATAGAAGCACACTTGAAGAAAATTCTGTATGTTTTACTATGAAGGTTAGGCTTAACAGTAGGACGTCGATCACAATTTACACTCATTCTTCATAAATTGGAGATGCACAAATATCAACAGTCTGATACTTCACTACTCTCGCAAGTTTTCGACAGCTTAATAGGATTCATCTGTCTTCTTCAGGCAGTGTAAAATTGTCCCTACTCAAATCACATCTTCGTTGTTGTTGTTGTTGCTGTTCGCGCTGCACGGCCTCCAACGTAGCCTCCTGTTGGTGAAGGCCCGTCTTCCATTTCCACTTCCGGTGTAATTGCGTCGCAACCTCAGTATTAGGTTGCAACGCAATTACACCAGAAGTGGAAATGGAAGACGGGCCATCACCAACAGGAGGCTACGTTGGAGGCCATGCAGCACGAACAACAACAAAGATGTGACAATTTTACACTGCCTGAAGAAGACAGATGAATCCTATTAAGCTGTCGAAAATTTGCGAGAGTAGTGAAGTATCAGACTGTTGATATTGGTGCATACAAGTGAATCTGAATTGTTTGAACATTCAAAGTAAGAATGTTGAGTTTTTTTGCATGATCCCTTAGATGACTTATCTCAGGCCTTTTAATCTCATGTTAGTTGGCATCGAAGTCTGGCTCAGTTCTTAACTTGTTGAAACCTTTGCATCCATTTCCCACCAACAATTAACAAACGTAATGTAGATAAATTGAAACTTCTTGCAGACAATGCAAGTGAAACCAGATATGAAGACAGAATTTCATTCTACCCGGTGGCACAACACAAAGGCACAGTTGGCTAGAAAACTACTTAGTCCTTGGGCCACTCTCTGTATAAAGCCTTAAAACAAAATTTTGTAGAGAAAATTTTGTACCGCGAGATATTTTAACCTGTGTTAGTACATGATAGAGGGAGCATGTTGTAAAAATATCTTGTCTGTAAAGTGTCAACTGCTCCTACAGCAGCTTGTTGTACGGTAACAGTGGCACATGCTAAATTGTTGTACTTCAACTAATAAAATATTGCTTCTAATAAGTTGTTGCAGACAAGACCAGAAGTCCATTCAGTAGAAAAGTTAGTAAATAAAGATGCGATTAAAATAAATGAAATATTGCCGTGAGAAGGCGTAAATAAACACCCGTCGTAGCATCTGGGGACTGCAGTGAAGGCCACACACTGGGCTTCACTGCGGTCCTCGTTGGCATGACGGTTTACAAAGATGTAGTCGTATCTGTTGTTGTTTGGACCTTAATGTCAGCATGCCCGAGCAGGAGTTGAACCGGAAATATATAGAACAGAGAACTCGAGCAGTTTGACTACAGTGACATGTCCTCTCATCGTGATCGTGGACTGTGTTCATATGTTGTAGACAAGCGACGACATCATCATTCTTCGAATTTTTAATTTCCACGGGAGGTGTACTACTGACATGTAAATCCAAAGGGCATTTAAAGTCTCACTCAGCTCTCTATCGACAGCAGTTGCTCCAAATGAGATAGTAAAGAAAAGATAGTGCTGGATTTCAATGTCTCCGTTAATCTTTAGGGGGTCTCTAGATAGTCAGATCGAAATGAGCAAGTTCACAAATCGACTTTTCCTTTACGAAAATGGTTTCATTCTGTTTCAGTATCTGTACATTGATATTGTAAATTAGCCGATGTGTTTAGTTTCAAATGCGTATGGGGAGGGGAAATCACGTGGAAACCAAAGACTGGAGGAAGTTCCTTACCGAGCACTGGCAGCATTTCGCAAAAAAATGTGCAGTGGCTTTTAAATCTTGTTATTCTAGCTTACTTTATAAAAAAAAAAAATAGCAAGTAAACTGTAAAATTGAGACTGGCATCAAAAAGACACTCAGCACTGTAAAATCTTACTTTATGTATAGTTGCTAAAATAAAAAACATAGGCTATTGTTCAGTCTTTCAACTCTATATATTACACAGGCTACAACCATCTGAAAGTGCTTTGCATTGAAAAGCGTGAGTTAAATAACTTTTAAGTTTCTTATGTTTTAGGACCCTTCGTACAAATAGTTATTTTAAAACAAATGGACGTTATCAAATAGAAGCATAACTTTTTAAGAAAGAAAAATGTGATAGGTGCTCGGTAAAGAGGACAATTTCAATTAAAAAATGTATTGTAAACAAGTAAAATGACTATAGGTATGGCAAGGAGCAAGTGCATTGATAATTCATTAACATGGCCTAAAAAGCTAACTTTAAGCATAATGTATTTACGGAAATAGCTTAGCTATAGGCTGTATTGTAACCGTTTAATTCACTAAATAAGACTTACACAAAGTAACCCCACTGGGAACAAACAATGGCAAACCCTGGACTTTGTTGGGGAAGAAGGAGGGGCTGAGTTAAAGAAAATTAGAATTTAGAGTGCTGTTCGAGAAATTCAACTAACAGTGCTGGGGAGAGCGTGTTGTAGGCCATCGGGGCTCTCCCTGTAAAACAACTTATGTGTAGCAGCTTTAGTGTCTTTAAAACAGTTTAAATTATAAGATTACTTTTGCCAGACTTTAAGCGTAACTTCGGATCTTGGTGAGGGTGGAAGTGGGAATGTCTCCCCCCCCCCCCCTCCCCCCAAGGGTTCGCCACTGGGAACAAATCGCATAACTTCAAGACCAATGGAGTTTATTATCTAGGGACGGTTTTTAACGTTTAATTACTTTAATCGGACGGGGCAAATCGTTAGGCTACATTGCTACAATTTGTACACAATCGTAGCCAACAAATACAAGAATAAATAAATAATTAAGGAAATGTGTTGTAACATGGATTCGCGAAAATTTATTAGGTATTCCTAGTAGCCCTTTCAGGCACGTTTCATTTTTTTAATGTTTATTTTAGGGTGTTTTTTTTTCTTGCCAACGAAGCGTTGCTAGCTGTTGTCATTCGCCTGACTGTTTAATAAATATTCTCTTTAACAATCACAATAAACAAGGCACATTACGCCGACAGTGTGCTCTCTGACGTCATGCGTAAACAATAACATGGGGAAAAAATATATTTTTGACGTTACGTTTTTTTTCGGCATGAGCGCAGCCATCTGTGGGCGCAGCTATCCTGCCTGACCTTGAGGAGTGAGTCGCACCTGCTTGCTCTTCGCGATCACTGATTGGCTAATAGGCCTAGGTTCACACGCGTTGAGCACATGCGTAATTCGTAAAAGAGTTCCACCTTATTTCTATCGCTATTCGTGCACAAACAACTTCTATTTCCAGATAATTATATTTTTGTAGTCAGCCAACACATCTTTACAAACTAGGCCAAAGATCTGGTGGTACACCATTTTCTCTACACTCTGAAATGATAGGGCTCTGTGGCCCAAGGACTAAATGTGCTTTAAACAAATTATCGTAGGTTTTTCACAGATGAGTGTGCTTTTGTAAAGTTACAATATTTTGTTCTTGTTTGAACACAGTCATCTAAACAACAAATTTAAAACCCATAGCAATAAGCAGGTTACGTCTTTTAAATTTTACCTTTTTTTTTTTTTTCAGGGTGAAGTTGTCCTGCATCGACTCTCTTGGCAGAAAGTGTGGGTTCTGGCCCCGAGGGGAGAAAATATTGCTGTTCGAGCATTAGCATGGAGACCAGATGGCAAAGTGTTGGCTGTTGGTTATTCATCAGGTAAACAGGCCCGTCAATAAAATGTTCAACCCTTTAGGAAATACCAAACAGTATTTAAGGAAATTTTACAAGGGTACAGTATTGAGTACGTTACAGTGTTGTAAATGGTTCAGTATTGAGTACATTACAGTGTTGCAAATTTATTTGAGCCTTACGTCATCTGAAGCAAACAAATGGTCATACAGAAGCTTGACTAAGTCTTAAGCCATTTTAAGACGATGTTACCTGTAGGCTGCCATGATTTACCTGTCCAGTAAACATTGCTACGTATAAATCCATACTTCCTAACTCGGTAGTAAAATCTTCAACGAACTAGAGTTGAACTTTGGCATTGGTTTTTAATGGATGAAGGTCAGAAGTTGGTGCGGTGATTATTATTCTCAGCTTATACAAGGCACAAGTTTAGAATTTATAGTCTACAGCAATAAACTTGGCTGTAAAGATGTTGAAGATACACAAATGTTTCACTTGTTGCACGTCACAATCATACCATTAAGTTTTAACATTAGTTAGTTGACTTAACTAAACTAAACAATTCAAGGGGATTTCCACCTGCAGTAATGTCTTATCATACCAAAAACCAAAACTGGTAAAAGGGACCGCCAAGTTCCGAATGGTTCAGCCCTTCAAAGGAGTGATATCAACACTCGCCAAGTTAATTGCACCGACTAATAGTTCGAAAGTTAAATGAAAATTAGAACGTTTCTACTTTCGGTAGCAATGTTCAAGATTTCATTTAACGTGCAACGTATTAGTCGGTGCTTTAACTTGGCAAATGTTTTGGTGTGTTGATATCACTCCTTTGAAGGGCCGAACCATTCAGAACTTGGCGGTCCCTTTCACCAGTTTTTGGTTTTTATATGATGTCACTTCTTTTTTTTAAAGTGTGTATTAGACTCAACTGGCCTACAGATGTGTAATAAAAGTGCCACGTCAACAGTAGCTTGAGTGGTAATTTTTCTAATATTTTAATTTCATATCACTCCTTTGAGAGGCCAAACCATTCTTAACTTAGTCGCCTCTTTATTAGTTTTTGGTATTGTTTTAATTTGTTTAATTTTCTTTTATTTAGTTCGTATCACTCCTTTGTGAGGCCGAGCCATTCTCAACTTCGTGGCCTCTTACCAGTTTTTGGCATTATTTTCATATTTTGTTTGTTTTTCGCGAACTGAACGTAGACACAATTCTTTGGCAACGTTGTTTAGATTTGAGAGGACAAACTAGAGTACATCTAGATACGCACGTCAGTATACACATTGTCATTGTCCGAATTTGACCGTCCAATCAGGTACGATGCCGACAATACTAACAATGGTTATAACGATTCTTTCGTACTTGCGCCATCCCACGCCATTCCCGTTACACCTCCAGGCTGTAAACCAGAAAAGGTATGCAGTTCGTATCGTACTGCAGCCCTTCAGCAAATTTAATAGCTAGAAGCCTTCCCGCTATCTTGATATCGGTGAATAATCACCTTATGGTAATTAACATGGGGATGAGCGGACTAGAAGAATTGGAAGAAACTAGGAACTAGTAACACATGTGCAACGTTATTGAGGGTCAAATTTTGCATTGAAAGCCACTTAGCTGACATTCCTACACAAGTTAATTTTTATTACATTCATAATTACTGGAATTATGTAGAAAATGTCCGCTCATTTTCACAACGAGGACACTTTTTAATGTCCAGCTAATTTTCGGTGGCTGGCTGCCACCATCCTCAGGCACTCCGACGAAAGAAGCAGACGACAACGATGTAGGAACACACGGAGGCCAAAAACTTTCGTCGGAGTGCCAGAGGATG
>JAHWFP010111727.1:2305-28021 GCA_023313725.1 Lithobius niger
CCCCCCCCCTCCCTCCCCTCCCCGGCGATAAATAATGACTGGTCCCTTACACCATTGGATACACTGAAAATTTGACTTTTTACACAGTTGACTTTTTAAAGCATTTTCCAGCCCTTCACATTGTTCCCATTTTCAAAAAGATGATTAGTTCTCGCCAATCACAGATTGAATTTGTCTACAGAATATGCTCAAGGATAGATACATGTTCGCACAGAAAAAAAAAGTCGTAACGACGAATTATAAACAAAAACAATTTTTTTTCTAGTTTGGCTTAGCAATTAATCAGTAACGCTGCGCAGCTTATATCTCTGCGGGCCTTGGGTAGAAACATCTAATTCAAGTGTCGGATACAAGCGCGAGCTTCAGTCAAGGAAGGAAACAGCTCCGCACTTAACTGTGTTTCCGGCTTAGGTTTGCTCGCGCGACCAGAGTTTCGAGTTTGGTTTCGGATTTCAAGACGAATTTCAGGCATCTGGCAACAGGTGTCGCATCCGTACAGTATGGGGTTTTTGATCATAGGCCAGAGCAAACTAAATCTAAAGGAGTTGAAAACTCATCATTTTCATTGACTCATGAAATTACGTAGACTGTTAAACCACAAGGATAGTAACTTTTGACAGTAAAATGTCTTTTACCATCAAAGCTGTAGACAAGCTTACATGCGATATATGTACAGGGAGTTAAGTACACTATCAACATTTATACCCTTAGTCGACAAAAACGTTAGAGGCTTGCACCACTTTTACACTCAAAGTGATGGAAATACAGCTACCAACCATTTTAACTGCAGACTAACCTTTTTTTAATAAGCTTTTTTTTCTCCTAACCATTTCTTTTTCTTTTTGTAGCGTAGATGCTAAAATTACAAGGTAAAAACTTACTTCTTTTACTTCCTTTATAAGAGTCGTAAAATCCTCTTTCATCGACGGCATTGTTGACATCATTTCTTTCATGTCAGGCTGCAAAAAAAAAATGCCAACAACCAAGATTGAAACGGTATAAATCCTTCGGATATGGCAATATTTCAAGTAGTGTTGGTAGCAGGAGTTAATAGAAATACTATTAGTATCGACAGGAGTACATACAGGGATCGTAGCAAGTGTTAGAGAGAAAAAAGTAGGAAATACGGAGTTTTCAACAACAAAAATAACGAAAACTTATGGAATTTTTGATAGAAAGTAGTTAAAAATAATTTTAAACTAAATTCTTAGCTTTTTGTTGTATAAAGCTAGAAGTAACAATACAACGATTTTTAGCATACCGTGACAATTTCTCTGCCAGATTGCTGTTACGTGAAATAAAAAGACGACTAAAAATAAACCAAATTTTCAATAAAATGTGCCTTCGAGGCAATGTTTGCCCTTTCTAAATTCTGAAATGATAAAACAAATTAACAAATTGCAGGTCCTATCAGTATTTCTTTTTAGTAACTGATAATGAACTTGGACAAGCATAGACTCACTTAAAAAAAAATAGGCAACCACTACAGTCCAAAAATCGTTGTCTTGTTAGCCTACTTCTAGCTTTATAAAAATAAGCTAAGAATTTAGATTAAAATTATTTTTCGCTACTTTCTACCAATTTCTCTGCCAGTTTGCTGTTACTTGAAATAAAAAGAAGACAAAACATAAGCCACTTTACTAAAATGAGGCAATGTTAATTTACATTATAAATTCTTAAACGATAAAACAAAATTAACAAACTGCAGATCCTATCAGGTTTTCTTTTTTGTAACTGACACTGAATTTGAACAGGAATAGAATCACTTAAAAAAAATAGGCAACCACAATTCCAAAAAGAAAGGGGGGGAAAATATGAAAATAAGGAACGTCTCCAAATAGGTACACAATAAAAGCAGGAACTGAACGACCAACTCTGTATATGAAACACAAGGATAGAAGGACTCTTAGCTGATTATATTAATGAATTC
Source organism: Lithobius niger (assembly GCA_023313725.1). Classification (NCBI taxonomy): domain Eukaryota; kingdom Metazoa; phylum Arthropoda; class Chilopoda; order Lithobiomorpha; family Lithobiidae; genus Lithobius; species Lithobius niger. The sequence continues at coordinate 4,236 of JAHWFP010111727.1, forward strand.
ACTTAGGTACACCAAGGCTACACCAACTGGCAATCAGTGTTCACTTCAACAGGACAATTGCGAGAGAATATCCCCTGATCTGCTCCTTTCACTGCTCCTAGTGGCCTCTGGATCAATTAGTCTCCATCGCCATCAGATACCGAACAGGAGACTTACTACCATCTGCGAGACGATGGCAGGGCCGTTGCCCTGATAACGCACATGCCGAGAAGTTGTGTGATGAAACGTCGTATGTCCCATCTATCCATGACAAACATAAGAAGAGCTCGCAACGAACAAATAATTTGGTTGGTGGCTTTTGAAATCTTTATTGTTAACTGCATCGTTCGAGTTGGCAGAGCCAAAATCGGGGCCATGTTGAAATTGTCAACTTGCGTATAAATCTACTGGGCTCACTTTTAGAGTTTAAAATGGGGGCCATGTTGAACTTTCAACTGGTGTAAATCCACTTGGCTCATCTCTAGAGTTCAAAATTTGGTCCATGTTGAACTTTCAAACTGGGGTAAATCTACTTGGCTCACCTTTAAACTCGGTCTTAGGGTAGGTCGCGGCCCCCCCCCCCCCCGGCGCATTTTAAGCCTATCCACAGATTCGTGCGACCTCTGTGAGCGGCGCTATTCACGAATAACCTGACTCGAGTTCAAAATTGGGGCTATGTTGAACTCTCAAACTGGGGTAAATCCAATTAGCTCACCTTTAGAGTTCAACTCTTGTCGCACTACACTTGCAAATTGCACACGCTTACTATTTGATTCCTGTCCATTCGTCTTTCTAGGGGGAATGAAGTGAATTCCCTTAAAATCAGCCAGTGTGTGACGAAGGTGCTTGATTCGCTCATCCTTTGTTTTAATGAATAACCGAGTGCAGTAAAAATAAACATTCGAACCTACGCTAATCTCGATACTGCATTAGAACATTTTAGAATATTCATAGTATTCCTAGGAGATTTGACCATTACTAGGACATTTCTAATATACCAACTTATTTAACTGACTGAATTAATACTTCATGAGAAAGAACTTTATTTTTTTATTTAGAAGGAATAAAAGTTGGCAGTATAAAAGTTGGGACAAGGTTGTTTGGTTCTGTTGCCGATCACATGCCGGATTGTGGCGTGTACATTTTCCAATACTTAGCGGAATTCTTTATACGCTTCTCATAGGGAGAATTCTTTTAAAATCAGTCATTTCGTTACTTCTGGTAGATGTAATTCCTTTAGTTACGGTAAAAAAAAGGAAAGATCCAAAACGAGCGAAAAAGTAAATTCTAGCGTGACCCACAAGCCTTGTGAGGGTTTGCCGGGGACCCGGAGCAAATCGGGCAGCAACAGGCCGGTGGTCAGTCAGCACCCTCTTATCCAAGCCAAGTGAATGCCGGTTCATGACTGTCCTGACTTAGAATAAAATGACTTCATTCGTGGCAGGAAGTTCGTCTACAATTCGTGGCAGAGTCTATACCGAGATTCTAGTATAAAGTACTAGAATGTACAGTACAGAAAGTACAGTACTGGTTGTACTGCACTATGTAAAGCATCCCTGCTGGGTATAGTTCCGACGTCACATGTTGCGTTAGCTAAGATTGCGTCGTGCAATGTTATTTCAACAGGATATTGTGGTGGCCGAAGATGACTTCCGATTGCTGCTTTTAAGACCCACGTTTGAGTGCTGTATCATAAAGCCTTACGAAAAGTCGAGTGTTAACCTGCACTGTTTAGGTCCTCAAAACAACGAGTGGTTTAGTATTTCTTATCAGACATCAGGCAACGGTCAAACGATGAGGATGGTCGAGACCACCCTGGGTAAAATTAAAACGAGACCAGGACTGCTGCAAGTTCCGTCTCGAGTGAATTCCAGAATCGGTCGTCGTTTACCATGGAATAATTTAAATTCTTGACTTGACGACCACCCTAAACACTGAACACCAAAAAAGCGAGCTTGTCAAGGTTCCCTGGAACAGACCACAGCGGGCAAAATAATGTTAGGGGATAGCGCCCCTGGACTCCACGCTAGGGACTTGACTTATTGCGGGAGGCTGATTCGGACTGGGCTTCGATCCCTTGAACTTCATAGACTCATTGCTGACTTAATCCTTATATTTAAAATTTTGCATGATTTCCTGGCTGTCGATCTGCCATTTTTCTGCCTTGTCCAATCACTCGTGGGCCTTCATTTAACTTGCTTCACAGGCGTCCAAGCTCGAGTGCCGTAAGAATTTCTTTTGCATAAGGGTTATCTGCGCAAGGAATGCCTTGCCCAGAAAGGTCGTTGAGGCGAGTTCAGTTGACCGATTTAAAATTTAATTAAACAAAATTTGCGTTCGGACTTTTTTAAAGTAGCCAGAATTAGTCGCTCCAGTTGTTCCTTGCTTCTTTTCTGTTTTATCTTGTACTTACTTGCCCTTTTAGGGACTGGTGTTAGTGGGATTCCCCATTCCGGCTCCAAAACCGTTAATGCGGATGAACCGTGATTTATTATAAGAGGACGCAATATAGAAACTCACGCACATACGGGACTCTAAAACGTTCGTAGTGGTTCTCAAAATACTTAAAAAACGTTAAAACTCGTTTACTCTTTGTATTATGTACTTCTGTTAAAAGCTTTAAGCAAGTTAGGATCCTTACCTTTTTTCCGTCAAACTTTTGACTAAACTTCACGAATGGAGCTGCATACTGAAAACAAAAAAGGAAAAACAAAACAATAAACGAATGGTACGTTTGGCAATGAAGGAGGTTTAGAACTCTAGGGTGGAATACGACTAAGGTGTTACCGATTCTTAAGCTTTCAAAGTAAAAGCCTATGTTATGTATAAATAACGAAAAATGAATTCAACCAACTGTTTGCTCTTTGGTGCAGTGGAATAAAAAGCAAACTATTCTTAAATATGAAAAATTAAAACCGTATCACTATTTAATCATTTTTATTTTGTATTTTTGTAAATACCTAATTCGATCTTTTTTTCTGGTATTCGCGTTGTCACCAGCTACCGCATTATTCCTCTTTGGGGTAATGGATCTACTCACTTCCTCAAATAAGCGCCTAGGAGCTTAATATTTTATGACTCACAAAATATGCTTGTAAGTCGAGTCCTCCACTGGCATGTTTGAGAGCGTAAACCACAAACGCATTTTTTTTTATTGTAGACTGAAGAGCTGAGTACACAAAACGAAGACTTGCACGAAAGTGACTTCTTTGTTGCCATATATAGTCTTAAGTTCTAATGATCAACTGCGCACTGGGAACTGATCAGATGTCACACAACAGTGATCATAAGTAGAAACATTTTTTATGAAACTGTTTCAGGCCGAGACAAGCAATTATGGTGCTAATAACGCGGATCAAAACTTGGAAAAATGCGATTATGGAGTGTTCACATACATCTGAATTAGAACAGAGTCGCAGAAAGACGGGGAGAACGAGGTAATCAATAATTGTTTCAAAAACAGTTCAAAGACAAAATTATATAAATCTTCTTGACTCGTGATGAGAAAGAATACACAAATTTACTAACGCTTGTCACAGCTTGAACTGTGGTCAATAACCATGTGGGAGGGGGGGGGGGGAAGAAGGTACTGAAATTAAATTGAGTCCAGTAAAGTCACTTAAAATTATTTTTAATCAGTAATGTCTCTATAGATATGAATTTTCTTATTGTGAAAATGTATGTGCAAATTTGTTTCGTCCAGGTGAACGTCTGCAGGAGTGATAAAGTAGTCCTACACGGAGGTAAAGGAAACCATTTTAACCCAATAATTGCCAAAAAAAACTTGCAAAAAGGTCAAATTATTATTATTTTTTTGGGTGTAGTTTTGCCAAAACCTTAAGCACCATGATTTGGCAATAAAATACTGTAATACTTTGAACTCCTATGAAGCAGCTGACAGTATACTTCTTTGCTTTCCCAGTAGTAATGAATTGCTGCATTCATTTTTATGTATTAAATAAATACAGATGCAAACCTATTTAAATTGCCTTTTGGACTTATATGTCAGACTTTCTAAGCGTAAAATCGAACCCACAACCTTATAAACCAAAGGCCGAGGTCCTACCGCTCAGCCACACTGATACGACCAAAAGGATACGTCCATAGGCGGCATTTAACACGTGCGTATACACATATAAACATACACTTGTCATTCGCCATTAGCAAGCCGTATCAGTATGCTCAGTGGTAGGACCTCGGCCTTTGGTTTCAAAGGTCGTAGGTTCGATTCCCCGCTCAGTCAAAAAGGCAACGTGAGTAGGTTTGCATCTGTGTTTGTTTAACACTTGTTGAGCCTTTGGCTTTCCGTCTTTATTTTTTAACTTAGTTGTCGATCCGCTATGCGTCTAAGTGCCTGGAGTCAGAAGCTCATTTGGTGACTCTCCCCCCCCCCCCCCACCACCCCGCATTTAGACCAGACTGTAATCTTCCAGACCAGACTGTAATGTTCGATGCAGTGGAAGGAGCACAATTTGTCAACAGGATTCGCGAAAAGAGCGTTTTTTTCTACTTTTTGTATGGTGTAAGGCAGCATTTTCACTTGCCTTTCTCCTTCTGGCACCCCTAGCAGCTACCCTCTTTATCTCCTCTTGCTCTGACACTGCGCTTGATAGGTATAAAAGTTGGTGACTTGGTTAATCGTTCAATGCGAGCCAGTGACCCAACTTTAAACCTATTACATTTTTTTTAATGTCTTCAGTGGTAAATGATCTACTCAACCGCATTCCAAATTATCTCAATATAACCATAGTGGCTAAGGTTTTGGCAAAAGTGTATCCAAATTTAAAAAAAAATGTATATTGAAACTTTTTTGGCACCTAGTTTTCGGCAGCTGTTGGGTAAGTGGATATCATTTGCCTCCAAGCCTACCTAAATTTCGTTCCCACAAATGTTCGCTTTGACAAAACAAATACACACATTAATGAGCACGAACAGAAAGCCGTTATGGCTTCGTCACGTACCAATTTGTTCGTAATTCATTTGTTTATAGGCCAGTTACTGACTGTTCAATAAATCTATGGTAATCTTATGTGCTTACTTATGAGGCTAGCACATTGTTTAGTATGACAGAGCTTCTAGACTTACTTTTTGGTCAGCGATACATAGGTCAATTATATCCTTCAGTCCAGCTGCAGTAAATGAACCTGCATCCTTCTGTTGATCAAAAGAAAGACATATTTAAGGTACCAATAAGCGTACACAGTATCACAGCTAAATTTTCATCATTTATCTAACCAGTTTGTGTAACATAGCTATTTATTATTGAAGCTACTACGTCCATTGTAGCGTGACGTGTCCAAAACATGGTGATTTTACACCAAATACCGACAACATAACTGCGCGGCTGGTGTGAATAGAACGAGAACGTATGATACGAAGTGAAACGAGCGGTTCCATGCACGGCAAGTGTGAATCGTGCGGGATCATATGAATCGTATCAAACGAACAGGCAAGCGTCTCTTCACTGAAAGGAGGCACGACAGACAATACCTTGACAATGGGTGCGACTCTTCCAGTTAACAAATGCCATTTGTAAAAAAAAATCAGTTTTACTACGATGCTGCTGTGCGCCCCTGTTGCTGTATATCTTGACAACTGTTTTAGTTAAAGTATTATTTCTTCTAAGAAACAATTTCAGACTCTACTATTACCGGGCGTGTGTCGAAAGAAGTAAAGATTTTACAATGAAAATTGGACAGGTCAGCAATTAAAGACAAAATAAAACGACCATCTCTGTAGTTAGCCTACTCCCAGATTTTTTTTTTAGTTGATTTCAACTGAAAGTCGGCTGAAGTCTAGTTATTCTTTGTACAACTGGCTTGAAACGTTTTCTGTACCTGAATTTGCAGCAGGTTGATAATAAACGGAATATATTTTTAACATATATTTTCAGAAGTGTTTATTCCAATGAATGGTGAAAAATCATAGAAAATGCTATTGCTAGACCAAGACTATAGCATGATACAGAAAAGTCCATACAGAACAAAACCAGAACACATTCAGTAAACGCCTATTCCTAACAGTCTCCTATATTGGGTATTCGTTAAACAGAATGTCATTGTAACAATGCGTATGGCACGAAATGTGGAGGTCGCTAAGTATAGGATCTTACCCGTTTCCCGATTGATTGATTGATATTTTATTGAGCTTACTGGACTTACACCATTCGCTCATTATACTATGTACTAACTAACCTACTTAACCTAAGCAAATGCACAACAAGAGGCCAAGATTCCCGGTTTCCCCCGCACACCCCTATAGTCGGAATGCTTCGGGAGCAGGAAGAAGAGGAAAGACACAAAGACACCTGCCAGTCAAACGTCAAAACGCTGGGTCGCCCTGCAGAAGTTAACCACCCTACGCACCGTGGCCAGCCCCCCCCGACGAATGTGGTGGGACCCCCAGACACGTGAGGAGGGAGTCCCCCTCACGACTAACAAATCGCCTGTGCAACACCCACCGGGGGCATTCCCGAGTGCTGAGCTCTAACAATAACGACGGCGCGCAGCGTATTGTTGGGCTCAGCATGAGGGAACGGGAAGATCCTATCTCTCGACTGCTTTCGCCTTCTCCGCACTAGTGCTAACGATAGTGGCGTACAAACACACTAGTGAAGGTATGGCGGTGGCAGCGTTTGATGTTTTGCACGGTAACCAACCACTGAAAAAACAAGATAAATGCAGTGGATTTGACAATGAACAATTCAATGAGCAAACATTCATGGTGCTACGTAACATTTCCTACAAGTGTGTGATGTTGTGATGAATTTTAATAATTCTTGAATACGAAAGCTGCGTACTATGCTTTTTATTTTGGTTGTTGGATGTATTTGATCTGTGTTTAGTCATCATTGATAAAATTATGAAAGGAGATTCGTGTTGTTAGCGTTTACGGCGTATTTGTGACAGGTGTTAAACGAAAAAGAAAAGGAGTGCTGAGATATCCCAGCACCCAAACAGAAAACCATTGTTGCGATCCTACACTGTTCCATTGTTACAAGAGTGCGGAGAAAAAGAAAGCGGTTGAGAAGTATAGGTTATTACCCGCTTTCCGAGTACTGAGATTAACAATGTCGAAGCCCCGCAGACGTCGAGCCATTGTTGAGCTCAGTACGAGGAAAGCGGGTAATAACCTACATATCTACTAGTCGCGTAACAATTGAAAAGCGCATTCACTATCATTGTTATTGCAACATCGTCTTTGCTCGCTAAAGGAGAAAAACGGTATTAGGATTAGTTTTTTGCGCAAATATTGTTGCACGCACAGTCGTATTGTCATGCTTTATGAGCAAAAGAACGTCAGCACAGTTCGTACTTTGTTGTGCGCGTACCGGTCCTTTGTCGATCTCAGTACTACAGGCGTGGGATGAAGGTATCAAACTTGTTGCATTGTTACAAGCATTGTTATGTACTACTGCGGCCTGCGGTCTGCGGCCTTGCAGTGCTGGAAACACCGGTTCTCGTCAGATTCCCGAAGTTAAGCAGCATTGGGCTGGATTGATACTTGGGTGGGTGACCGCCTGGGAATCTGGCTGTTGCAGACATAGGGCCTTAGGGCTTCGGGCAGATGACCAGGAGTGGTTAACGCTCGGTAAACCCTTTAACCCTTTATGTACTACTGAGATCGTCTAAACTGGGTGATAAGGACACTTCTCTTTCTCATCTCAAAGTTGATACTTGCCCATTGGACGGTACTATTTGTAGAGAAGGTGGGACTGAAAGGAATAGCACGTTCACGTTTTATTGTTGTAAGAACGAGTTGATGGGCGGCCATTTTGAATGCCGCTAGAAACGATCCCCACCTTTGACCCTCGCGACATAGGTTAGCCACCTCGACCCTGAATTGTTAAAAATATCTGTTTGAGGATTAATGACAGGTGACTACATAGTTTCTTAATTCAAACACAAATTTCTATCTCGTTTATGTGATGGAGATCTTAGAGAATTTAGGGCGTTTCATATCAGACATGTGGAGGGGCAGATTTAATGAATGGGCAGGTGGGGGCCGTCCTCGGCAGATGTTTGGGGTGCTCGGACTAAAGGACTTTCAGTCAAAAGGAAAAATAAACGTATATTACAAGCGTTGTTATTAACACACAAAAGCGCTATTTTGTGTGGGGGGGATATTGGGGGGAAGGAGGCTCACACAGGTCTCATCTTTCAGGGTGGGGCACCACTTGCCCACCAGTGCCTTTTGCTGGAAGTCCTCCACTGGGTGTGTAGTAATAGCATGAATTCCAATAAACTGCAGGGTGTAATTGTTATTCCAATCAATACACAATTAAAAAAAAAAAGTAATATCATATCAAAAACCAAAACTGGTAAAAGGGGCCGCCAAGTTCCGAATGGTTCGGCCCTTCAAAGTAGTGATATCAACACACCAAAACATTCGCCAACTTAATCGCACCGAATAATACTTTGGACGCCTTAAATGAAAAATTGAACATTGCTACTGAAAGTAGCAATGTTCTAGTTTTCATTTAACCTTCGAACTATTAAATAGTGCGGTTAACTTGGCGAATGTTTTGGTGTGTTGATATCACTCCTTTGAAGGGCCGAACCATTCGGAACTTGGCGGCCCCTTTTACCAGTTTGGTTTTTGATATGATTTCAGTTAAGATGTAGTAATGTCCCGAAGATGACTTCCTCCCAGTGTCATTGTGCGCCAAATGCACAAACCGGCTGAGTTGTTGAAGTGTAGGGCCCAAAAAAATCAAAACTTACAGCAGTTGAACTTGATAGTGTGACACATGAAGTTTCTCAGGGAGTTTCTCAGGGAGCTGAGATAAAAAAAAAAAAGGCAATTTCTTCGCAACTCAAACTACACACTGTAAGGTTTGGTTTGATTAGATTAGGTTCTAACAACGTTCAGAATTTGATGACCGAAAATGTATCTAACTCAGTGTATATAAACGATTTGAAATTTTATCTTTATTTGAAACCGTCTTATGTGCGCAACATGTATGATCACACAACTGCAAGATTTCCTTGTAAAAACAGGAATCAATAAAAAATAAATAAACAGAAAAGGGCTGCAAAGATAAATGAATGGCTCTTATAAGTACGTAGTCTCAATCACGTATGGCTGTGTGTCTATCATGTCTGTGTATTGTAAATGTATACAGTATTCACATTAAAAACCAAAAGTTATTACTTAACTGGAGGCGGCACGGCAACTTACGTGTAACAATTCCATTGTTCACAGTGCAGTGGGAGATGTTTACAAGTAAAACGATGAATGACTTTGCAGAAATATTTTCTGCCGTTTACACTACACAAGGTACCACAAAACAGTGAAGTAGTCAAGCCTAAAACGTAACCAGCTAAGACAACAATTGAATATTGTGCACTAATTGCAATAGTTACGATGAAAAAACATGGTACAAATCTTACGTTGAACGCATGTTTGTTGAACTGCAGTGACAAACTACAACGCGGGCAGAGGCTTACATAAGAACCGCTACGATTTACTATAATAAATTTCTATTCTGTAGATATCGTTCACTCTCAAATCCTCGTACAAAAAAAAAACTGGTACCACATGATGTTGATGTGATAGGTGAGAGTTATTTTATATGATCTATGCTACCGTTAGTCAAGTCAAACCTTAGATGTAGTGCAGATTGTCCAGTTTTGTTCTTAAAGCGAGCCTACAAATTTTCGTGTTTGTTAACTTTCATTACTCTTTACATTCTTATAGGACCCACAAATTCTACAATTTACCTGTTTATGCTAAATAGGTATATGTGTGATTATGTGTCTTACCATGGACTTCATCCCTTCTTTCTGAAATATAAGAAACTTCCGTTAGCATTTGCATAAACTTAATTATTAGCATTTATTAACGACACCCTAAAAAAAAGTAATTGTACGGTTTTTCGTGAAAACGGACCTCCACCATCCTCCCTGAAAAGAAACATCATTTTGGATTATCCACACCCATCAACAAACAGGACATTAGACTCTGACACTAACTAAATCCAACTCAAGATTATATATGCTTCTTACTCCTCCCCCTCCTTTTTAAAAAAAAAAAAACTGCCTTGTAAATTCCAAATGAATGCCTGATTTTGAAAAGTTGATTTCGAGAAAAACACAAAAAAACTTTCTTAATAATAAAACAAAAATAACTAGATTTTTTTCGAAATAGCCAATATTCTGCACATGATGAACTACTCTTTGTCCGGTATTGGAATCATTCTAGGACTTTTGAAACTTACAATATAAAAGGAAATAGGTTGTGGACTTATGCCCTTTTCAAAATCAATGCACACTTGTGAACTGGAATGTTAACAATGACTCATGAATGACTCACTTTGTTTAAGAGATAACTAAGTGTACAATGGCTTCTAGGCCTTTTACACTCTAATAAAGTCAAGTCAAGTCAAGTGTACAATGGTTAACAAAAGTTTTATTGTGACGTAGTACACCCAGCAGCTAGATGTGCTGTACATTACTATTTTTGTTGAAATGGTATTGTTTACCAACGATATTGTAATATTGTATTGTTTACAGCAGCATTGTTTACAAACTTGGATCTAGTCTAATCATCTACTTTGTCTGGGTACAGATTTATGATTATTAGGTTAGGGGTTTGTTTACTATCTCTATAACGTGTGGTGCATTGGAAACCCGGACCACTGCTCTGTGACTGAGGTTGGCGCTAATGACCAAGCTATCGACGCGCCATTCAGCGGGGGGGCCCCCCCCAATTTGTCTGCTGTGGTAGTACGCCATTGTAAAATGGTGTCGCACCAGGGCTGATTTTCAGATTCAATACGTTTGTAAACAACTTTTATGTCTGTCATTTTCTTAACGTTGATGGGAATTTGGCCATCGTAAGCTTTCTGCCAAGGCAAACCCTGAATGATTGAATGGATGGCATGGTTGTTGTAGTATTAATACCCGTTTTTGAGACCACCGACCCGTTTACGAGGTCTCTTACTTGCAACCACACATAATTTAATGTATTACAAATATACGTCGTTAATAAAAGCAAACATCCGTTGCAATAAAACTAATCTCAATTTAAAAATAAATATTTGGTTGCTGTTAGGCTTACTTCGTGAGAATGCAGATCATTGACGTCAGAACCATGCTGGTAATTTCGGGTAAAAGGTAAGCTGCGTCGTACGAAGATCTAGGCGGATTTCTGCGGTTTTTTTCCCGAAACAATTACAGAGGATTGAAAACACACAATCGTCTTACAAATTAAAAAACACCATTTTAGGACAAATTTGTAAAACGCCGCTTACATCACTCACCGACTACAAAAACGCATAGTATTACTTCTAATATACTAGGAAACAGGCTTTGGGCCTATTGTAGGCGAACTGAATATTTCGTTCTTAAGTTTAGACAAATTAGCAATAATCGCTGCCACATCTAGTTTCTGCGAGAGAAATGTTAGTAACAACATAATACAGCCGCTAATTATTAATCTCTGTTTCAATGGATTTGTTTCTAAATTTATACATTTTCCATATCTCAATTTCTACAGTTTAGAAACACGACCATCTCAGCTACTACTGGTGATGGCAGCCATGTTGGATCAGTATGTGATCAAGAAGGGAGTGAGAAAAAACCTGCCTCACTTGGCTCAGCAACATCTCGGCTCCACGACGTCACGCTTACGTCAAGTGAGAGGAGTTTGGATCAGTCGCCTCAAGTCAAGAAACAGTTTTTCTCACTCTCGTTCCTTGCACTTCTTTATCTCTACTGCATACATTTGTCAACCCACTCACCAAGAACTTCACAGAAGTTTTGCTTGCGAATGTGACCATAAATGCACTTGGATTCACCTACTGATGTGAGCATAGGGATGCGCCGCCCAACAGTACATTTACCGCAACAGGACAGTGTTCACACTCTGTGCTATCAGAAAAATGACTTTGGTCTTACAACAAGAAGAAAAAACTGAATGTTTTGCGCACTTACCGCTTTGTCCTTGCATTTTGCAAAGTCCCAGCATGGTGGCTGAAATTATTAGATATTTATTTTTAATACATACGTGTATACAGGTTAACGAATCAACTCGTTGTAGGAGTGAGAAACATGTTAAGAATCGAGTCTCATAACCAGCACAATTTATTACACTTCCCCAATTATCGGCCTGAAGTGTCTAAAAAAATAATTTTGCATGGAATGGTGTAGGGGGTGCTCGGTAATGAACTCTTGTTCACGGACATGAGTTACAGAGTAATTACTGTTGGAATGAAATGTATGAAAATGCACGAAAACGCGATTTCTAGGTCCAGGGACGTCCACAGGCCCCCAAGAGGAAAGGGGCAAACGTTTTTCTCGGATTTCTTTGCGTTTTTTAGGCTCTTTTACACCACTGCTCACCTTTTCAGAAAAAAGGGGGCACTTTGCCATAAGGGGAAGGGCTAGAGTTCCCCCCTTCCCCCTCGTGTACACGTCTTTGGCTAGGTCAGCCTCTTCCACCTCAGTGTGTGACATACTGCAACATATTCCGTTTAAGTTTTCGATTCATTTAAATACCCAAGTTAAACATTCATTAACCTTTCACAAGGAAAGCAAATCCAACACTCGAGTCTCACAAGAAGCACAATGTATTAAAATTCCCGAATTTTCGGCTGAAAATGATCCTCTTGTGAGGTAAACAACATAAAAAGACAATAAAACCAGTAAATTCCCAAAATGTACCCAAATCAGATCACGTAAGAGACCTACTTACGACTATGCATCTCAACAAGTCATACTTAAACAGACAGCCCAATAACCGGAAGAGTGACATCCTAATATTACACTTAAAAAAAAAACATTTTCTTGGGGGAAGTCTTTGATGAGGTTTCATCACTTGCTCATATGAGGATGATGACCAAGTATAGTTAATAGGCCAGCATTTGCTGCTATTGTATAAGATTCTAAATCAATTCTTAATAGGGCCCAATTTTCGGAATAGAGCACCACCTGCCCCTGCCAAAAGGGACGTTTTCGGCGAAAACTAAATGCGATGTTATGGCATTTGTGGTATTCCGTCCTGCAGCTTACTTTTGTGCCTTCATTTCAACGCGTAATTGTTGACCTAGTCGTATGTCCAGCATAGACAATGCCTGCACCACACCCCACCCCGCCCTCCCCACACGGAATGACACCCACAACGTTTCTCGCTTACAGTTCAGAGTGTCCATAACATTCATGCTCGCTGGGCATCACAACACCTTGCGTCAAGATTTTGGCAACTTTTTCCAATAGTCCGTTAATGTAGGGAAGTTTTATCCAACCAATAACTTCCTGGTTAAGTTGTTGTTTTTTCATTTGTGAACTTTTCGAATGCATAGTTTTGGCACACTCTTTGTCCCACAGGTTAAATTGAGAGACAATGATATCAGCTGAGTATTCATTCATAAGATACTAATCGATTATATTGTCCTGTTTCAGTCTAATGTCAGGTGCAATCGTTTAAAGGTTTGAACATGGTTTCAAGGTTAAAGGTTTCAAGTGTTTGAGTTGGTTTATGATGCATTTTGATGCATTTCGTTTTAAGGGAACTTCTTCTGTTACTATAGTCTATGAGCGAGAAACCGTTACTGACCAACCACGATTCACCCCATACATACCCCCCTTCCCTTCCTCCACATCCCATGCATAATTCTTTTTGCGTACTTTTATGATATACGATGGTGGGAACGTTTATTAAGTTGCAAAAAGTTATTGGCGTATCGAGTTATATAAATTCTTTATTGGATGGTATATTAATCATGAGATAATTACTAAACCTTAAAAAAAGTGTTTGATTTATCAAATTTCATCGAATTTGTGTTGAAATGTTAGGTTTTTCTATAATTTACGACTTTAAAGCCGCATGGTTGACCTGTTTGATTAACTTAAATGGATTTATTGAGGGTTGACTGAAAGGTGGCAATATTTTTTATCCGACAAGACTAAGAACAATTGTCTATGTAAAATAGGGACCATCCTACAGAGGTTTCGTATACCGTATTGAGGAATTATTGTGGTTGTAATTTATAATAATTCCCGACTTCCAAGTAATCCAGTGACACATAAAATTGGCCTGGACAGATAAATGTAGGATTGGTCAAAGAGTGGGAATGTTTTGCATTTGATGAGGCTAAGAAAACTTGTGTATTTCAAATAGGGTATGTTTTGTAGCTAGTTTCTATACCTTGTTGAGGAACTGTCACCACAGTTTCGGGGGGGGGGGAGGTTCTAAATGGGTAAAATCTTTGAGTAAAAAAAGTGAGTCTAACGTTAAGATTGGAGTTTATCCGCAGAAGTAGAAGCATGACTTCGTGTATCGGTGGATATGTAACATAAGGGTCTGAGGGGTTTATATCCATAGGTTGGTTCAGAATTTGTAGATGTGGACGAGATGGCCACGTTAAGTCTGTTTTGAACCTTACAGATACATCTGCTGAAAACGCCTTACCCAACGAAACTAAGTCAGTTGTCTACATCAAATGGATAGCTCTGCAGCTATTCTTTTAAGCTGTATTCAAGAATTGTGTGTATAACTTGAAATTTCGGATTTTAAAGCACCCCTGTCAGGTCAACTTAAATGGATATAATTAAGCTTGACTGAAAGGTGGAATGTTTTTTTTTATCCTCTGAGGCTAAAAAAGAACATCCTGTAACAATTTTTTGCATACTCTGTTAAGGAATTCTAGTTATAATTTACAACAACTACCGACTTTAAAGCACTCCTGTGACTTGTCTAATTTACCTAAATAAAAATAATTAGGCTAGACTAAGAAGCGGGAATGTCTTTATCCCATGAGGCTAAGAAAACTTGTCTCCGTCTAATACAGACCGCCCTACAACTATTTTGTAGCTGTTATAGAATTAGACAAAAAAAAATAGCTGCAAGACGGTCCCAAATTGACGATAGACAAATTTATTAGTCTCGTCGGATTCAAAATATTCTCACCTTTTGTCCAGCCTTAATTATAGCTATTTATGTTAGTTAGGCTCGATGAGTGCTAGAAATTGTTATAAATTGTTAGAAATTGTTATAAATTTTGCCCCCAGTTCTTTAACTGGGTATACAAAAAATAGCTGTAGAAGGCTCCCTACTCGCGTACGTAAGTTTCCTTAGATTCGTCAGGGAAAAAATAATTCCACCGATCGGTCAACCCTCATTATGTCCGTATATAGTTTAAACAGGTACGTGGGTGGAGTGGTTTGAAGTTGGTAATTAATATAAACCATACCTATAATTCCTCAACAGGATGGACAAAAAATTGCTGTCAGACGGTCCCCATTTTTAGCAAGTACATGTCTTAGTCTCGTTAGATAAAAAAAAAAAAACATTCCAACGTTTCAGTCTTGCCTAATTATTTTCATTCAGTTTAATTAGCTACGTTACAAGAGCACTTTAAAGTCGGGAATTATTAAAAATTATATCCACAATTCGTCAACATGGTATAGAGAAAATACCTATACAGGAAGGCTCCTCTTTGAATCTTTCTTAGCTTTATAGGACAAAACCCCTTTCTTCCTTTAGTCAAGCCTAATCCATTTAAGCGAATTTGGTAGGTTGCAGGAGTACTTTAAAGACAGGAATTATTATAAAATAATTATACCCATATTACTGAATATGGTATACAATAAGTAGCTGTAGGACGTCCCATATTTCACTATTGCAAAAATGTCCCATATTTCACTATTTGAGTGCTGCAATTGACTTCGCATCAAATGGCACGAAAATTTCATCTATCTGGTCAAGGCTTAAAGCCCTAACCAGACAGAAGAAATTTTCATGCGAATCGACGCGTTACTACGTGCCTACAAAATCAAAATTTCTGCAATAATTTGGTTGGTGTTGCGTTTATGGACCGATTTTGACGTCTTTCTTACACCATCCCGGGTCGTGAAACAACCGCCCGCAGTCAGTCTGGCTTGGGATTTAAAGTCCTAACCAGACTGGCTGGTCACGGTTAGACGTCAAAATCGGTCCATAAACGCAAAATCAACCATATGATTGCAGCAATTTTGACTGTGTAGGCACACAGTAACGCGTCACTTTGCACGAAAATTTCTTCTGTCTGGTGAGGGCTTAACAGTTTAAGTCTGTAACGGCAGATTTTGAAAAGCTTTGATTGTAAGGCCAGGCATCCTAGAAAGAGCAATTCAAAGCCGCCCTTCATTTTCCACAATTAGGTGGAAAACCAAGAATATGGATTACGGTTAGGTATCTAAATTAATTTAATGACCACAGCATTATTCGGGTTACAAAAAAATATTAATAATAAAATTTAAATAAGAGGTGTGCACATACAAATTCACCTACACCCGGTGAATACAGCTAAAATATGAAAGCTTAAATATCAGTGGCTGCAGGAGCGCATAAAATGCATACACATCGTGGGAGTGACCACGCTGTACCTATCGATTCATATTCCATCCTATGCCACAAGGTCCGCTGGGAGAGAAGCTGCGAGTTACGTTTCTCTGCTCCAGGCCAGTTGATTCAACATTGGGGGGGGCCCCCCCCCAAAAAAAAACCTATTTCGCCATAGCAGTGCTGCAATTAGTTTTCTGTCATGGACGTGAACCGTTGTTGAGCCAGGAGGCGAGACACGATTTCTATCCCAGTCGGCCTTGGCTTGAAGAAGCCGTCTCCTTCTTCGCTTGACTGTCGTTCACCACTGTTGCACGTGCAGTGCAACAGTGGCTAAAACCTATGCAGCGTATTTTTGACGTGGGCTATCCCAAAAAATAGTTACCACCAATCGTGTTCCATAATTGGCCGCATGGACTCCCAACCCAGAACGAGTGATGGATTATGCAGTTCATGGACACTCCGTCGTGCCATACGAGCTCTCCTTTAAGCAGCTCCTGGTGACTGCTACTGCCACATTAAATAGACCGATACTTAAGCTCCATCGATTTGGCACCACCACGTCGTGCAATCGTACCCAACTAAATACCGATAATTAGTGCTCGAAAATCCACATCATTAAAGACGTATGATGTATGTGCGTGCGTGTTTGTACCTCTACTCCTCTGGAACCAAGGCACCTACAAAGATGGGAGTACGACCAAACGAAAGATAATTAAATTTCGCTTCGGATATAGACCTATTTTCATCAGTGTAATTTGAGTTTATGATCCTCAAACAAGCGAAAACAACAGAAAAATTAATGCAAAGTTTCTTTTTTAACCCTCATGGTGTTAGTTCATGACGTCATAGTATGTTCATGCAAAGTGACAAACAAACCGTCTTGAAGATATCAGTCACGTACTGAGATGATCTGGAAAACAATGCACGCAATATTATAACCTAAAAGGACGACGTATTTTGCAATATACCACATATAGATCGTAAAATTGGTTTTGTACCAACTGACTTGATGCATGGAAAAACCAAAACCATAGACCTGTTTTTAAGAGGGTGTCAAACATTCGTGTTTCTGAAGCACGGAGGTACGTGGATTGAGCGAGCAAAGAGCGATTTCCACATTAACTAAACCTTTTCAATGTGTGTTTCGTTTTGCTCTCTCAATCTTTCATCTATCACCTTCGTATGGGATTACTTCTGTAAGAGAAGGCGTACAAACGTACAAACAAATAAGTCGTATGTTTTGAATAACGTACACTGCAACAAATATTTCCGTTTTTTTACGGTGACAGTCAATGGTAACACTGCTAACAGTAAAATGAACGTAATTTAACGGACGTCCCGTTATCTTGAGCAACGGTTAAATTTACGGAGCATTAATTAAGTAAAGATGAGTTGAAGTCAGGCTAAATAGTAATTAATAAACAAAAACGGAACGTTAAATGTTTAGAGTAAGGATCTAAAAGTCAAAACCTAGAAGGAACATGGACAAGCTTTGACAGTCAGGGTCTAGCTGTAAAATTTTGTCATTAAGAGGCTGGAAAGCATTAGACCCTTACTACCCGGTGGTTAGATTAGTTCTAGTCTCTTCGGACTGAACGTGTGTATGAACGGTTGTAGCTGGTTTTCTTTGTTCTTACAATATTGTTTTGGAACTTTAATAACACAATTTTCTTGTGAAGTTTGGCATTTTGTCTTTTGATGCTTTAGAATTTTTATTATATTTCGTAGATTTATGGTAGAGGATTACCATAATGCTGTCTGCTACGAATATGCTGGCATGTTACTAAATTGAAAAATAATTTTCAACGTAAAGCAAAGCAGGAAACGTATAACCATACTACCACTTGATCATCACATGGGTCATTGTAGGATGATTTCCAATTTTTCGTGAAAATGTATTTATTGTTGACCACCGGGTAGTAAGGGTCTAATGCTTTCCAGCCTCTTAATGACAAAATTTTACAGCTAGACCCTGACTGTCAAAGCTTGTCCATGTTCCTTCTAGGTTTTGACTTTTAGATCCTTACTCTAAACATTTAACGTTCCGTTTTTGTTTATTAATTCGTGTTACTTTTAGAATTGCAGCTAAACTGTAAAACAGTGCAGTTGACGGTCAAAGCTGATAGTTTAACACAAGAGACCATAGGCTGACCCTTACTAATCTGGCTATCGCCAATGGTAACAATAGAAACAAATCCTTTAATCTTCAGTCTATGTCTCGCAGCTGGCGTTTGCTAATTGGATGCTAATTGTTGCATAATAACAATGTTTAAAACAATGTAAAACAATCAATCTGGTGGTTTAGAGCTCCGTAACCCCTGAACCACTTGACCAATTAGAAAAGGCCTTATGAAAAGGGCACATCTACAGAGCAATACCTGTAAAATGAGCTAAGAACCAGCTTTATTGGACAAATGGTTTGACCTGTAGAGAGGACAGACGAAAGTATCCCCAGAACAACAACAACAACAACAAGAAGTTGAACAAGAAGTTGTCTATTTGGCCCCTGTCTGCATCTCGGGTTTGGCTGGACCGAATTTCACAATTTTTGGACTGCAGGCAGGCCTTTACTAGTCAAGGCTAGACTCCAAATTTGGTTTAAATATGTTTACTTTTGATGGAGTTATACGCTCTCAAAGTTGAGAGTTTAACACAGAGGTCCTAGGTCGACCCTTACTAACACTGGCTGTCGCCAGTGTTAATTATCAGGGAAATAATACGTTCAGTCTAATTACGGTACTTTATTCCGTAAAATATATTTACAGGCATGTTCCGTAAATATTTACGGACGTTGTACGGTGAAAATACGGAAATTTTTAACAGTGTAGGTGAAATGCATACGTGCTGAGGAATGTGATGAACGAACTGTGAGCAACAATTGCAATTAGCTTGCATCGAAATAATCAGTACATCGATTTTGTGATGCTCTTGGAATCAAAGAAATTACATGAATCATGGATCGACGCCAATGGAGTGAGCGAATTAACGATATGGCTAGTTAACATTAGTGCCCATGCAATAAAAGAATTATAACACATTCAAAGGTGGCGGTACTAAATTGATTCAGCAGCACCACCCGCTTTGACGGCTCCAAACATGTTCCTTTTTTTAGTCCTCGATTAGTGCTCAAAAATTAGAATAAGTGCTCTTTCAATAAATGAATTAGAACACTTAAAAAAGTGACGGTGCCAAATCGATCCACCGCCACCTTTGAAAGTGTTATAATTCTATTATGAATAAGCACTAATTTAAATTTTCGAGCACTAATGAGCTCTAATTGAGCACTATAAAATGGGATGTGTTTGAAGCCGTCCAATGTGGGTGGTGTATGAACAGCACCAATCCATCAAAAGAGCTATAATTTACGGATTTGTATAGCACTAAATATAGCACTAAAGGCCACAAAACCACAGAAGGGAAAAAAAAAACACAAAAACGCTAAGATGGTACTTTTACGTCTTTTTTGTTTTTCTAGTCAATGAAGTAAGACCGCGGTTTCGTCATGAGGAAAGGTCCATGAAAACTAGCAAAATTAAACTTTTATATATGGTGGCATTTCTACCTCAGGTCAGCTAGGTGTACAGATTACCCATGTCTTTGCACTGTAACAATATTAATTTTTGACCACTAATCCGTCATGCCACTATTGGAACGCACATTTTCCTTTTTTTTCCGTTTCATTTATATTTTCTTAAAAATGCTTTTGAGCTTAATAACTTTAAACAGTACGGAAAGCCAAATGGGCTCGAGAAGGGTTGAATAAATACGGATGCAAACCTATTTACGTTGCCTTTTGGACTTAAATGTCAAACTGCCTGAGCGGGGAATCCAACCCACGACCTTTGAAACCAAATGCCGAGGTCCTATACCGCTGAACCATACTGGCATTGCCGTGACAGTATGGCTCAGTGGCAGCACCTCTGCATTTGGTTTCAAAGGTCGTGGGTTCGATTCCCCGGTCAGGCAGTCTGATATTTAAGTCCAAAAGGCAACGTAAATGGTTTGCCCTCGTATTTATTTAACAACTTTGGTCTTAGATGTGCTGCCACGATAGGAAGTTTTTCGCGTACTCTTCCCCCCTTACGATTCCCAGTTTCAAAGTGGTCTTTTAAGGATAAAAATTGATCTTGTTCTGCCACACAGGGATAAAATTTACTTCAAGGTTTTGCATCAACTGTCTTAAAAGAAATTGGGACACTAGAAAAATGTTTTACTATCTAATTATGTGCTACGGTTAAAAAGTGTCTACCTTTTTTTCCTGAGCGATGACGGCCACAAAAACTGCAGCAAGAATAGCAACGGCACACTTGTTGACTCCCATGTTGGCAAATTGTGAACGCTGAACCAAAGGCCAACTGTTTTATTCGGTCAGCAGACAAAAGAGTAGGATTGAAGTACACAGTAATTTTCCTGTACAGCTGGACTCGACCAGATCGTAGATAACGACTTTATTGCGAGGACCGTGGTATCGTTGAAATAAAATTGCCTCGTATGCATATTTGAATGGCTTTGATTCAACGTTGACCGGTCGCGTGCCTATTCTGCATTAACTTTAGTCTATTCTATTCGTCTCGTGACTCGTAAAGAAAGAGTGAGCTGAAATCCAACGCATTGGGATGCTATGAATAGTCAATTCCGGGTGATTGTTTGCATTTTTCGCATAACATTTTATCTTTATTTTGGCCTGCGGAAAAAATGTTTCAGTTGTCGTGATTTCTGAAAGTCGCGTGCAATTCTTTCGCAATAACATTGAATGACTGGTTTTTCCAAATCTTGATTCAATATTGGTCTTTCCTGTGGTTCCAAACAAGACGATCGTTATTTTAGCAGTGTTTAGGGAATGCTTGGGCTTGGACAGTCCCCCCCCCCCCCCTTGTCTGATAGTGTCTACGTAGAATTTATGGCGTCTGCATTCAAAGCTTTTGGATTATAACTTTTTAAAAAAAATTAAAAACTACTAAAACGCAAAAAACAAAGATGTAAAGCTTAACCAAACTATTGCAACCTTAAAAATAACAGTTGCGTTTCTACAGGATGAAGGCAAAGGCATTGTAACAGGCAGAATGTCTTAGAAAAAAATTTAGTAACTGGAGATTTCCACCTGTCGACACGGTAATTATCCCTTTGTTGCACATCGTTGTGTTAAAGGGAAGGCTACTGAACGGCCAAAAACTAAGTCCAACACGCAATGCAAGCTTTGAGAGGGGGGACCCTGAGCAAAGCGAGCAGTAACAGCCCAATGGTCAGCGTCCCCGTCTCCAAATCAAATGAACGCCGGTTCGAATCCCACGACCGACCTGAGTCTAAAAAAAAAATGCATCCAGTCTGGCATATGCAACAAAGGGTTAAGTTATTCACTCATTTAATGCTTTTAACGAGGCATTTTCAGAAAGCATTAAACATTTTGTAACCTAAACACATTCTTCTATCAAAATTTGTAACCAAAACACAGTCGTCTGTCGAAGATCGACTGTTTGTATTTTGCAACTACTGAATTCACTTCAACTAAAATATTGTAGAATTACTCAGGAAATTGCTCTCTGACTGTCTGTGGCGCCAGGCTCGTGCTTTTGTGAAGCTGGTAGGCTTCAATTTCTCATGATGTGTGTGGGGGTGGGCACTCGACCACTTCAAAATAATTCCGATATTCGATAATTTGTAAGAAACCTTAACTGAAATTGAAACACGATATCCTGGCCTCGTTTCTGCACGAATAGCCCCAATGCTGAAATCCGGATCTTTGCCGTTTAGCTACGTGGAAGGAGCGCACGTAGTACATTGAGCACACGAGCAGATTTCGCATGCTCGACATGCTGCCAGAATGAACCGTATATCGAGTGCACTACTCGCAGTGATATCTCTGGCAGTACGCAATCAGAATTGTGGGGGTAAACTATTTTCAGACGAAACTATTTTTCCAATCGCTTCTAAAATCAATTATTGACTCGTTTCGTTGCGATCTGGCAGAGCTAAAACCGCTGTCATGTTGGAATTTCGTATGATTTCTAGCTTCTAGCTGCGTGAATGCAAAGGCGAGTCGTTGCATAAAGACTCCCTTATAGTTAGTAACGATTTTTATTTTCGTTTGCATGACTATAATTTGTCAGTTTTGCAGCTTTATTTACTGTTTTTGTGGTTCAGATTCTTTTTTATTTAAAAAAAAAAAAGTGAAATGGATATTGACTTGGACATATGAAAAATGATTGTTTAATCATTCTAATTGAACACGAATGAAAATATCGGGGGAAAATGCTTTTAATGCTACACTTATGCCCCTGGGGCCCCAAGTTACTGAATCCGCGTAGGGCCCCAAGTTTATTATCACTTCGCTGCGGAATGATAAACATCCTGGTCTCCCTAGATCAAAAATGTCGGAAACTCACTGCCAGAATATGTGAAGACTGAAGCTCCGGATGTGTGCTCGATGTGTGTAGTTTAGTTTGCCTGTACGTTTAATATACGATGTGCTAGGAGCACGTGCGTTTGCATCACCATACCTGCCGTTTAATGCTGGTGAGGTAAATTTCAAAAATATGTAAGTGCTTACTGAACTTGGCCATATATTTTGTTAAAACCTCTTGCACTGTTTTTTGTTGTTGATATTTTTCTTTTATTTCCCCTTCACTGCATCTACCTAACATCGTAACGCCGTGATAAGCAACGTTTACGCAGCTTACCCCACTGTTAGTTATGAACGGCATTGCGTTCACCCTAGTAGTGGATATTAATTGATAAATATGTTGTTCAGCAATATCTTTTGGCATTCTCTAGAATTTTCTGTAAGCACTGCTGTGTCGATACGCTGAGGCAGGACCACCGCTGTGCGCTGTTATTTTTTAACTTTCGTCGTGCTTTTAGTTTTGTATAGTTTGATCGTCTTTTGTATTATGTGTCGACCACACAGAGAATGTAACGAATTTTTATGTGTAGCAACATCCTGCCAATGCTTAATTCTGAGGTTAGGATTGAAGAAACTTAACTCGGCGACACATGGACATACACATGAGCAACCAAGCCATACCAGTGTTGCCAGGGGCGTAACTTCAAAATAAAGGCCCGGAGGCGGGAGCCCAGTCGAGGGCCCCATTTTACTAAAAAAATGCAGTTTTACCGCACAAGGTGAGAGCCCAGTGGCGATCACCTTCATTAAAAAAAATATAGTTATGCCACACAATCCAAGAGACTAGTGGAGGCCGCCCCTTTCATAAAAAAATGGGAGTTTTTGCCACACAAGGAGAGAGCCTAGGAGAGGCCCCCTTCATGAAAGAAAACAAATGCAGTTTTTGCCACGCAAGGCAAGAGTCCAGCCCAGTGGAACCAACCATCTACTTTAAAAAAAAGGCCGTTTTTGTGATCATCAAAAATGCAGTTTTTGTCTCACATGGTGAGAGCCCATTGGCGATCTCCCCGCGCCCGCGGGGAGGGGGGGCAAAGGACCCTGTACTGTTGTGCGGGGCACGGTCGGGTTTGGGGGGCGGGGG